>PVIC010004517.1:9632-62231 GCA_004025085.1 Thryonomys swinderianus
CACGCCCAGCACTGTAGTATGTGGTATTGATTGCTGGTGGGCGTGAGTCTCCACGCCCAACATTGTATGTGGTCACTGGGGATTGAACTCAGGACCTTGCGCTTGCGAGGTAGGCGCTGGAACCACTGAACTAACCCTCCAGCTCAGGAATTGAACTCTTGACCTTGCACTCGCTAAACAGGCACAGCGCCACTGAGATACATCCCCAGTGATACTGGTGGTTTTGAGGAAGGAGACAGGATTGAGGGAGGTCTGACACTATAAATCAGTTCCAATTCACTGTGAGAAGCTGTTTAATTAAATTCTTATTACACTCTTCATGTAGGAAATAATTTTTAATAAGATGGCCAACCATCCTTAATTCATCTGTTTTAATATTTGCCTTTTCATCTTTTGGGCTTTATTGAAGTAGGGCCAATTTTTTTGTGCTTTCTTGTCATCATTTCTCCAAGTATTTTCACTTAACACTATGTTGAAAACGAAAGCGCTCTTTCAAAGACCGAGTGCACGTGCACACACAAACACATACACACATTTTTCTAAATCTTCCGTCTCGTTCTCAGAGCTCTCCCTGTGAAAATGGGAATAACAGTGATATTTACCTGGAATATGCTGGCTGAGGAAGAAGTCATAACTAGTATTTCCTGGGGGAGCTTTCAGAGTTTTAAGCAGCTCCTCTTTCGGCTCCTGGACCCTGACAGACACACAGCCTGCCGTGGCAAAGGGAACGGGAGAGGGCCCCTGTGCATGGGAACCTGGACAGGAAAGGAGGCGGCTGGTGGCAGGGGCACAGCTTTTGTATAGCTGCAGGGGTCAGAGTGGCGTCCCCTGAGTGAAATGACATGGGGCCACGGAGGGGACAGAGAGAAGATCCCATAGTTGATGACGGGAACAAAGCAGAGAAGGGACTTGATCCACACTCAGCAGGTGGGTATTAAGGGGATTATGTGCATCAGGCGGTGTTACCATCACCCCCAAAGGCATGCGCTGTGACTGCCAGAAGACTAATATTGCACTGGAATATCATCCAAGGATGAGAACAAGTTAAAACAAAATATTCTGTGCTCAACATGAATGGTATTTCAAAATCGGCAGCACATTTGGCTTTATAAGCACTGCTGAGGGAGACACTATACAGGATCGCATATTGTCATCTAATGTGACCTCTTTTTTTTTTTTTTTAACTTTTTGAGACAGGGTCTCGCGTTGTAGTTCAGGCTGGCCCTTAGCTCACTGTGGTGCCCAGGCAAGCCGCCGCGAACTCAGCAATTCTCCTGTCTCTGCCTCCCGAGTGCTGGGAGCCACCACGTCCGGCATTAATGTGACCTCTTTTTAAAAGTCATGGAACAGGGTACTTCACTGATATGGTTATAATGCTCACCGGGTGCTACCTGCACCCCTCGGCTCAGGTAGCCCTCACTGGAACAGGGAAAAGCTCTGAACATCTCCAGTTTACAGAGGGGAAAGGAAGCCAAACGGACTCACACACTCAAGGCCACACAGCTAGTAAATGTCCCAGCTAGGATCTGAACCGAGGCAGGATGGCTCTGGATTGTAGATTTGTAACTACCACTGTATACAACCTTTCTCTCTTTTTCGGGTTTTTTTTTTTTTTTTTTGAGACAGGGACTCATTTTAATTCAGACTGACCTTGAACTCATTATGAAGCCCAGGCTGGTTTTCAACCCCCTGTATACTCCAGAATGATCTTGAACTTTTGGCAACCCACCTGCCCCAGCCTCCTGAGTGCTAGGATTACAGGCATGAGCCAGCAGGCCTGGCTCTCTTTCATCTCTGTAGTAGTCAATATGCCTTTTTCCTCCATGGTACTGGCAAGGGCTGTAGTAATGAGTTATATCCCTACCCTGTGGCATGTCCTGTTATTTTATATTTTGTTGTTTATATTTATAGTAGTGGAGATTGTACCATGGCCTTGCACATGGTACACAAAAGTGCTCTCCAGCACCAAGCTGTAATCCTTTAAAATATTTTTAATTCCTTGGTATCAACTGAGGTATTGGTTCTAGGATCCCATACATATCAAACTCTAAGGATATTCAAATCTCTGTATAAAATGGCATAATATTTGCATATAACAAGTACACATCCTCTTATTTAAAATCATCTCTAGATTACTGATAATACTAACTATAATGTCAATGCTGTATAAACACAACGTAGTATGTTGTTTAGGGAATAATGACAAAAAAAGCCTGCTTATGTTCAGATAACATTTTTTTTCAAATATTTTTAATCTGTGGTTGGTTGAACCCATAGATGGAAACACCAAAGTGTATATGATACAGTTTTAGACCTATAGGCACTATGTTGTGCGTTAGATCTCTGAGACTTATTCTTCCTGTATAGTTGGAACTTCATACTCTGACAAAGTAGAATATGGAGGAGAAAGGGAGGGGTGGGGAATAAGAAGAATTAGGATATGCTGAGTACATGCATCTACTCCCCAAGATGAATATAAACATCATGTACCACTAATATATACTAACAAAAATAAAAATAAAATATTTTTAAAATTTGGGGCTAGGGGGCCAGGGATTTAGCTCAGTGGTTCTGGCAAATGCCTGGTAAGCACAAGGTCCTGAGTTCGATCCCTGGTACCACATACCACAATGTTGGGTATGGTGGCACATGCCTGTAATCCCAGCAGAGGCAGAAAGATTGCCATAAGTTTGAGACCAACCTGAGCTACATGGTGAGTCAAGGCCAGAATGAACTACATAGTAATACTGCCTCAAAAAAATAATAAAATAAAATAAAATAAATTTGGAGACAGGGTGTTGTTCTGTGTCCAGGTGAGCCTTCAACTTCGATCTTGCCTCAGCCTCCCAAGTAACTAGAGTTACAGATCTGTACCATTGTGTCTGACCTGATAACACCTTTCAAATGTTGATGGTACACAAGGTGTGGGTTCTACCTCAAGGCATAAGAATAAGAGAAGTTATGTAGAAACAGTACATGGATGTCAGCATGATGTCACTAGTAATAAACGCTTATGAATCAGGTCAGACATGTCACCTTCAGTGCCTAGCAACATTTCCACACAGGACCCAGGGTGAGTCTCGCTTCTGAATGCCCTGCCCCGAAGTATTCACAAGGCATCCCTTTATGCATTCATTCAGTAAACATTCCTGGAGTACTTTGTGTGGGGCTTGCCAGGAACACTGTAGGAGGCTCCAGAGTGAATTGCAGTGATACATAGTCTCTGTCCTTACGGTTCAGGTGACACTGTATATGGGTATTTCTCAACCAGTGAAGCTCCATGGTACCCTAAGGTTGACAGCCGCCTGATGTCCCTTTTCCCTCCGTCTCACAGGTGAGGATTATTGCCACTTGCTGAGGATTTCAGGGACAGCTCAACAGCCAGCTGAATGTGCCACCATCTCTGACAGTCACCTGTATCCAGAAATATTTTCCCACAGAAGAGCTTGAAGTTCTTATCTGGGAAGTGACATGGAGTTGTCAAAGATGGCAGTCAGTTAAGACAGACAACTGTGGAAGAAAAAATGTGCATAGGGTACACACTGTAATCCCAGAACTCGGGAGGCTGAGGCAGGAGGATCAGCATGAATTAGAAGCCAGGCTTGGCTACACAGTGATATCAAGGCCAGCTTGTGACTTAAGTATGTACATATATGTATATTCACAGCTAAACATCTAACCTTTGGCAGCATAAGCCAAGTGACTAAGAATCTGGGCTCTGGAATCAGATGATTTGAATTAGATTAGCTTTGCAAATTTAACCTTTTATTATGTACATTCTTCCTCCATAGAGCACAGCCATCTATCATCATAGGAGTTTGTGAAGGGCAATTGAGAAAAAATATGTATAATGGTGTCTGGAACATGGTAAGTCCTCTATAAACACAGGTGATTATTTTTAACAATATTATTAGTGACCATAGTTACTTGCTATCTTTGGAAAGTAGTTTGTGGGGGGGATTTTACCTTTATACTTGCATTGTTTACTTCTTGATTATTGGAATTTTTTTTTTTTTGAGACAGTGTCTCACTTTGTAGTTCAGGCTGGCCCTCAGCTCACTATGTAGCCCAGGCAAGCCTGGAACTCAGCAATCCTCCTGCTTCTACCTCCCGAGTGCTGGGATTACAGGTGTGAGCCACCACGCCCGGCACTGTGGTGTGTGGTATTGATGGCTGGTGGGCGTGAGTCACCATGCCCAGCATTGTATGTGGTTACCAGGATCGAACTCAGGGACTCGTGATTGTGAGGCAGGCACTGGAACCACTGAGCTAAATCTCCGGCCCCCGGTTATTGGAATTTTTATAACATGCATTACTTTCAACAATTTAAAAAAACAAAGAAAGAAAAGAAAGACTAATGAAATAATTAACTACTTCTTTTGACTCCCTGGGGGCCCCACTGAAAAAAAAATATGAGATAAAATAAAAATCACGCCCTGGGATGGGGCCCTGGCTCAGTGGGAGAGTGCTTGTTCAGCACCTGCAAGGCCCTGGGTTTGGTGCCAGCATTATAAAATTAAACAAAGTTGGGCCGGAGGGTTAGCTCAGTGGTTCCGGCGCCTGCCTCGCAAGCGCAAGGTCCTGAGTTCGATCCCCGGTAACCACATATAATGCTGGGCGTGGAGACACGCCCACCAACAATCAACACCGCATACCACAATGCCGGGCATGGTGGCTCACGCCTGTAATCCCAGCACTCGGGAGGCAGAGACAGGAGGATTGCTGAGTTCCCGGCGGCTTGCCTGGGCACCATAGGTAGCTCAGGGCCAGCCTGAACTACAAAGCGAGACCCTGTCTCAAAAAACACAAAAAACAAAAAAAATTAAACAAAGTTAAGAGTTAAAAAAAAAAAGTGCACCCTTTCCATTTTCTCCTACTCTCTATTGTTTCCTAGGGAAAAGTTAACTCTGGGTAAGGGACACAAGGAAGGGTTAAGGTTATTTTCTCCAGGGAGCTCCTTTGGAACTGAAAAGTCCAGGGTAATCTACATGAGACAAGACTTCATCAGCTGGGCGGCTTGGTGCATACCTATAATTCTAGTACTTGGGAGGCTGAGGCAGGAGTATTGTCATGAGTTCGAGGCCAGTCTGGACTAGATAGTGTTGACAGAGTGGCAGTAGCCTAGGTCTTTGTGTTCCCAAGTTCAAGTTTTGTGGAAAGACAGAACATCATCTTATCTCTTGCAATCTCTGAGAGAACTCACTGGGTTTCAGCAGGGTGAAATGTGGTAGTAGACTTACCGCCTCTTACTTCATAGGGTCTGGGAGTGAGGAGAGGGCTCCCTGGAGAGGTGGCCACTTACAGAGGAAGCAGTGAATGCTGGGCAGCAAAGGAAGAAGTCCGACATATACACTAAGGAAAATAAGCGGTTTGGGTGACAGTATGATGCCAGCACGTATCCTCTGTTGTTTTGCTGGTCCAGAGCTTTCTTGTTGATGTGTCTCACATTCAGAACTATCCTGGGGCGCACCAGAGCTACAAAACATCTTTCATGCTTAGGCCAAGGAAGATTTTGAGCAAATGTACATCTAGGGTAGCCAGGCTGAGTGACTTGGAGACAGGAGACTCATGTCAGCAAGAAGAGGTCAAATTAAAGACCAGGATATACAGAAGGCCAGGCATGAGATGCCAGGAACCTATTCTTTCTCCTTGGAAGTCATGGCCAGAGATTTAGCTCAAGTGGTACCACACCTACCTCAGAAGTGACAGGTTTTGGGTTTTTTTTTTGAGACAGGGTCTTGCTTTATAGTTCGGGCTGGCCCTGAGCTCGCTATGTAGCCCAGGCAAGCCTCAAACCTCAGCAATCCTCCTATCTCTGCCTCCTGAGTGCTGGGGTTATAGACATGAACCACCACACCTGGCATTGTGGTGTGTGGTATCAGGGATTGAACTTAGGACCTTGTGCTTGTGAGGTAGATGCCAGAATGAGCTAACTCCCTGACCCAGAAGTGACAGTTTTGTGTGACACCTGCCTGTAATCTTAGCACTTGGGAAGCTGAGACAGGAGGATCCCTACAAATTCTAGGCCATCCTGGGCTACATAGTGAGTTCAAGATCAGCCTTAGTTATATAGTGAAAACCTGTCTCAAAAAAACCCAAACCAACCAACCAACCATACAAACAAAACCCCCAGAAAACAAACTTAGCAAATAATTACACAAATTTGGCTGAGCATGGTGATGCACACCTGTAATCCCAGCACTTAGGAGGCTGAGGCAAGACAATCACTGTGAGTTCCAGGCCAGTCTGGGCTTTATAGCAATTTCAAGGCCAGCCTGAGATATATAGTGAGACCCTGCCTCTAAATAAATAAATAAATAAATAAATAAATAAATAAATAAATAAATAAATAAATAAATAAATAAAATAAAGTAAATGATGGCAAGTTTTAAAATCTGTTATGTGAACCAAGACAATGGATCAATGGGCCAGAATCTGTCTAAGCACCCTCCTCCCCCCAGCTGGTGACATCTGACCGAGCTGTAGAAACACAGAATGAATGAAAATCCTTTCTCGATTTGCACAGTGCAAAACTTCTGCCTGGCAAGAACCCAGTGACACCCACTGCCCAGAGTTCAGCCTTTTCATCTACACTATCTAATTCAAATCTGAAAAACACCGTGTGGGCCATGAAAGGTGAGGGAACATCACTGTGAGAAGTGTAGTTTCATTTCCTGGCAGGGGTGTGGTTACATTCACGACTTTGGTGTGACTCTAACCGTTGGAGGGTTTTACATTTGATTTCCTGTTTCCTTTTCTTAATAAAGAAAGGAAAAGTGGGCCCCCGCAGCAACTGTACACCGAGTTCCATAGGAAGACACCACAGGGGTTCCAACTTGGTCACAGCAAAACCAAAACAGAACCCAAACCTGGTAAATAGCACGATGCAGACGACAGGGGGCCATTGGGTTGCTTAGGGTTGCTTTGATGGTCTTGCACAGTGATTTTCCACCTTGAACCCGTGAGACATAGGGCCGTGTCTTCTGTTTTTGAGTTGTTGCAACTATTTCCCATGAGAGATTTAGAATAGAATAATAGTGATAACAATTGTGACTATCCTGTGCCAGCGTCCTCGAGAGGTGGCTGCCATGTCTCTAATTCTACCATGAACCCTCCAAGAATTATTCCGTTTTACAGAGGAAGAAACTGAGACCGGGGGGAGCTAAGATAACTTGTCCAAGCCGCTCCTAAGTGAGGGAACTGGATTTTCATTCTCTTTTGTTTGTTGAATATTTATGGGCCACCTATTCCTCAGCGGAGGCGCTACAGAAAGATGTCCAGTCGAAGGCAGCCAAGCTCAGAATGAATCCCACTTGCTGAAAATGGCTCTACATAGAGGCCACATTTGGAATATTTATCTTGAGTTTTCTTTCATTTGTTCAGGTGGACAGAACACCTACTAGGTGCCCAGTTCTTGGGTGAACTACAAGGGATGAGAAGCTGACCTTGACTCCTAAGGGCTTGTGACTTAGTTGGGAGACAGTTTATGCAATAAAACATGGAGATAATAGTGCAAAATGATGCAGAATTAAGGGCCAAGGTAAACGTTCCAGATAAAACATCCCAGGAGGTCTAGGCGTGTTGCTTAGTGGCAGAGTGCTTGGCTTTGTGGTATGAGGCCTTGGGTTCGACCTACAGCACCAGGGGACAAAATGCCACTCTAGGCTGGAATGATCATGACTGTAGAACAGAAGGGGAAGATCTGTGAGGGATGGTTGGAGCGAGATGACATCCTAGAGAGGTGTGCAGGAAGAAGGGGACAAATCACAGTATAAACAAAAACATAGAAAGTGGAAAGAACACTGTAACATGGTGCAGTAATTTGGTGTATACATAGTTTCGGCCGTCACACAGTCCTGAGTGTAAAGTCAGGCTCGGCACCTGTTGTACCTGTGTGACGCTGGTCCAGTTATTTCACATGTGCCAAGCCTCAGTTTCCTAACCTGTGAAATGGGCATAAGGAAGGAAGCCATGCATGCAAAGCAGTGGATGGCACCTGGCCTGCTCTTGGTGGCAGCTCTGTTGTGATTATGGTCTTTAGGGGCTATCCTCACAGGTAGTTGTTCCACCTGAACAGTGGAGAGAGATGTGTGGCTGCGCTGAAACCATAACGTAAGAGCCCACAGGGGGACTGGAAACTCTAACCATGAACTATGTGTGGCGCGTATCGGCCCCAGAATCAGATAACATGACAAAACCACAAATGTGCCACTCAGGTTTTTAAAGTTCTACACCAGGGCAGGGCTCATTCTAACTCACTTATGTGATGGAGTCAAACCGCATTTTTTTTTCTTCTTCTTTTTCTCATCAGACTTCACAGGAAATACACCTCTTTTGCTCAGATTTGAGATAAAGCACCTTCACCTTGACTCTCCTCTGAAACACTCGCTCACCCAATCAGCTCTTCACTTGCTGTCCCAGGCCTGTATCATCAGCAGCTTATATTTAGTAGGCACGTGGTGTCGTGTTGCTCTTACGTTAGAAGCTGAAGGGGAGTTAAATCTATTAAGTTTTGTAAGGTTTGTAATCAGACTGCAATGACAGTCTAAGAAAAGGAGGTGAGAGTCTCCCAGAGGATCCAGCAGGGAGAGGGGGACTTTTTAAAGGTTGTTTACTTTGTCCTCAGTAATCCCTGGCATGCTGTTGTCTAATAACTATTTTAGGGTTCATGACTTTCAGTCTGCTCTCTGTGCCCAGCAGAGGGGATCTATACCGAGGTACTGACAGGATTTCTCAGCACCTCCCTAGTTTTGGCTGCCTTCCCATTGACCCATTTAAGATTTTTAAGTAAATTGGCTTTGAGGAATTTCCCAAAGACCCCTCAGCTATATATTTTTTTCTGTACTGGAGATAGAACCCAAGGCTTTAGCATCCTTAGTCCCCAAACCCACCCCTCCAACACCTTTTCAAATTCTAAGACAGAGTCTCACTAAGTCATTAAATTGCCCAGGCTGGACTCAAACTTGCTATCCTTCTCTTTCAGCCTCTAAGAGCCCTGGGATGACAGCCATAAGCCACCGTGTCTATCTGTCTGACTCCCTCAGCTAAGCTAATGAGACCTCTACTTTATCCTAGGGGTGCCTTTACCTGATTCTCTTTGAAAAGGACTAAGCTAAGACTTGACCGTAGGGAGGCAGGGAAAGAAGTATAGAATACTCCAGTAGATTGCAGTTTACAACCAGTGATCAACAAACTTCTCTCAGTATATGAGAATGAGACAAGTGTAAAATAACTGTCTCCAGAACGCTCATGCTTGGCATTTATCAAAGGAGTGCTTGCCACACATAGCCCTTGGTCCACTAGCAACACTGTAAAGAAAGTACTATTGTTATCCTGTTTTATACATAAAGCAGCTAGGTATGGAAAGGTTGAATAATTTGGAAATTTGGTAATTCACAAATAGAGGGAGAACTAGAACCTGAGCCCAGGAAGTCTGGCTTGAAGGCTAGTGTTAAATACTCCCCAGGTATGCATATCTTCCTGGGGGAAGCAGAGGGAGAGGGCTAAGTAAGTAAGGAGACTCAAAATAGAAGCGATGATCTTGCTGCAGGTATGGAACAGGGCCCAAGCCCAGATGGACAAGGACAGAGTCAGACAGACACCCAGATAGCAGAGAGAGCTGTGCCTATTGTCTGTCTCCATGCTCTTCTGTTTTGTGGGGCCACCCAAGTTCCAGTCCAGCCTGTGACTTGTTGTGTGGACCTGGTTAGCTGATGGGGTTACCAGAGCCATTTCTGTCTCAAGGGACTCTGGGGTGGCCAGTGAGAGCCAAGGTGCCAGTCAGATGATACTTTGAGGTGTGGGCTTGGGGTCCTAATGCTCCACTGTCCAAAGTGGAATTGACTCACTGGTCTCTGGCCTGACCTGCTTCTGAAGGAATAGGCCTCCATTTTGCCTGAGGCAGTTGAGCAGAGCCTGGAAGCCACCACTCCTAGGTTTGACTCTCAGTTTCTCTGAGCCTGCATTTCTTCATCTGTTGAAGGCGACTGTAACGGAACCTACCTCACAAGGTTGTGTTGAGAGTTCTATTACAAGTGAAGCCCCCCCTGGCGACATAAAGCACTAGAAGGGCTGGTCAGTGATGGGTAACGACCTGCCCTTGTCAGCCCTTAAGAACTGATTCTTCTGTCTGAATCCCCGCTGTGCGTAAGTCTTACATCCGTGTAGGGAGTGGCCTCCAGAACAAAGCCTATGGCCCTTGCCCGCCTCTCTTGGAAAGGAAATGGTTTCATCACCCAGCTGTCAGTGCCACTTTCTTCAGGGAAGGGCTGTCTGTGGCCTCGCCAGCTCAACATGCAGGGTTACACCCAGCATCCCCGCCTAGCCTGCCAGCCCCTGGTGTGTGAAGGAACTCTGCGAGGCGCACACTCATTTCCCAGGCAGGATGCTCACTCGCGACGGGTCCCAGATGGTGGAGGAAGCTACTGCCTTCTGAAGGTCCTTCAGCTGGGAGATCCTCGAATGCAAGGGAAGGCTACCCCCGGGTTTACGGCAAGAGCAGGGAGGCCCATTCAAACCGATATGGGAGCCTCAGAAGTGGAACTCGATGAGGGTTGGGTGGCCCAGGGTGTTTGCGTCTCCAGGGTGTTTGCGTCTCCTCCCTGCATGGAGCCAACCCCAGTGCAGAATGAGCCCCAGGAACAACAGTGACCATTGTGTTAAGAGCCTGGGCTCTGGAGCCAGAGGCCCTCTGTCAAATGCTGGCTAGATGGAATCAAAGCTGAAAGCCCTCTTTGCCTCTGTAAAAGGGGAGGGTATAGGATGAGGATGATAAGGACTGGGAATATAGCTCAGTGGTAGGGCACACTGCAAACACACACACACACACACACACACACACACACAGTGATAATAATCATATTCACCTACTCATCTCTTTAGGCTGTTTTGAGGCTTCAGTGCACTTTAATGAAAATGCTTAGAACTCCGCCTGGCACGCAGTAACATAATATTAGAGATTTTAGTTCTTGACAGAAGCACATACAAATTAAAGGATCAAATCCAGTGCTCAAAACTGAGTCTACTTGAGTTTGAAATCTGTTCCCTTTTGTTTTGTTTGTTTTGAGACACAGACTTGCTCTGTAGTTTAGACTGTCCTTGAACTCACTATGTTACCCAATTCATGGAGATCCTCCTGCCTCAGCTTCCCAAATGATGGGATTACAGGCATGTGCCACCATGCCTGACAATGCCTGTTCTCTTTGAATGTTCCCACCTTGAATAAAAATAATTCCTGCTAGGCCTGACAGCGCATGCCTGGACTCCCAGCACTCAGGAGGCTGAAGCAAGGGGATCATAAATTTGAGGCCATCCAGGGCTACAAAGACTACGCACCAAGGTCAAGCCTTGCCTGGACTACACAGCAACACCCTGTCTTAAAAAACAAAAGCAAACAAAATTTCTACAGTGCGTGTGTTGTGGCAAAGTCCCTACTTCAACTTTTGGGAGAACAATCCCCCAGGTATAGAGCAAATATATCAAGGATTTGTGGGGAGTAGGGTCAGGATGATCCAGCCCAAATAAACCGATCATCAATCCCTGATCCTGGATCTCAGGATGAGGCGAGGCCGGTAAGCCTGCCCTTTGGCCTGAACCTAGGCGACTGACGTTAGTAATGCAGGAATAGGTGAAATGCCAGCCACACCTGGCTGGCCCAGAAAAAGGAAATACTGTACCTCCCACACTCACCTCTGCTCACAGAGGCCCTCAGGGAAAGGCATCCCCGGTGCAAGTGCAAGCAACCCGCCTCACCGCCTGGGTGTGGCTGCAGGAACCACCCAGTACAAACCGGAGTGAACCTGCTGCCCTCTCCCTCCCCCGCTGCCAAGTCAAACAGAACCCGGGAACACAAATAGAATCATCACAATAACCGGTTGTTGGAGCCAGACACAGGAGAACCCACTCCCTGGCACTGCCACCCCCTCGCGGGTCCAGACATGATGAGGCGCTCTGAGAGCTGAGGAAGGTGTGGCCCCTGGGCATTCCTGTCCAGCAAGAAACCCTCTGGCTTGTCTAGACTCATTGCCACCCACATGGACAGCTCCTGGAGCGGCTTGCCAAGGTGGGGAGGAAGGAGGGTCTCCCTTGCCTCTGAGTCCTGGATCACCCGCAAATGCCCTTCCCACCCCCTCTACTTGACTAATGCTGCCAGTCAAGGAGGGAATTCTTCAAACATATTCAAATCCAGAAGGCATGCGAGGTCGGAGTAATTCGTGCTGGACGTGCTTCCCTGCAGTGTCAGGCGGGAGGAGAAGGAGGAGGGGCCAGTCCGAAGTGACAGCTGCTGATGAATGGAGCGAGAGCTCTCCAGGTAGCCGGGAACCCAGATAGAGCCCTCCCTAGCCTGGAGCAGGTCAGAGGCTCCCAGAACCCGCCCAGGCTTTTCAGAGTTGTGCTCTGAGGTTTGCCTCTCTCTATCTTCTTGGATCTGGGGCCAGTGAGGGAATGTAGGTTAGTCCTGAGAGTTGGAGATGGACCCTTGATCTTACTGCACGGTGTCAGCAGCTTTTCACGATGCTCCAGCAGACCTCACAAAAGATCTTCAGGGATGTTGGGAGGATAGAATGAGACAATATACATGAGAGTATTCTATATTGTTCTGTCACACAGAAAGCACTAGCTGAATTTTCTTCATGATTTTCTTTCCCAAAACTCTCCGTCAGTGCCTTGGGGGGTATCCAATGGGCTTGAACAATTAGAATTCAGACCTTGAGAGAGAGAGAATCATCCAGTGAACTAAACTGCCCCATTGTAACTTAACTCTGAGCTTCAAGGTGGAAGATAAGGGCTGCTACTGTACTTTTTACATGGTAAAATGGATGATTTTTGTATCTGGGGGCAAATCACATCAGATCTGAAGCAAAATACAAACCACACACTGCTGTGCCCAAAATGATACAATCTAGTCTATCCCCAAGACAGATTTGACTTTTCCTGCTGCATTATGTTTTAGGTGAAGTTTGGGAGGGCAAGTGGTAGCCTTGCACTCTTGTGGATTGCAGCTAGGCCACTGGTAGACAGAGCAAAGTAGAGACTGTCGTTGCCTCCGTGAAAATGGCGGAATTAATGCACTGCTGCTTTCTGCACAGTTTTATAATAAGCAGAATGAGCATTATGGTTGGATACGCGGTGTGCATTTCAGCTGCTATGCAAGATTTCAAGCACTGAGCCTGGCTTTGTTCCATTCTCTGTTACCCTCTCTCTCTCTCTCTCTCTCTCTCTCTTTCTCTCTCTCTCTCTCTGCAATTCCAAAAGGCTCCTCCCTTCTATTAAAGACCAGACTTGGAAAACATGATGGTGGAGATGGGTGGACGGGGCAAAGACTCCGGGAGTGTTGGCCAACTGGGTAGGAATTTAAGAAGTAGCTCTAGAGTGGGAAGGGAGGTGAGGGAGAGCTGTTGAGAGACGGGTGTCAGGGAAATGAGTAATAGGTGGGTCAGAGAATGGATGGAGCAAGGGAATGTCAGAAGAAAATGGACAGGCTCTGCGGGCAGACTATGGCGAGAGGATGGAATGGGTAGGTGCTCAGCTGGGCTGCCTTGGCATTAACAGAAGGAAGTCTGAGGTACTGGTCTGTCAAGGTGGAAAGCAGGATTGGACAGATGTTGCTGGAGGAATGAGGGGATGGCAGGCCAACCCCAAATGCCAGTCATTTTCAATGAGAACTTCTTTGTGTGTTTCCATCCAGTGAAAAACATTCGATTTGTACTTGTCCCATTGGGCGTTTTTTTAATTTCAGCAAATAATACCCTCTTTGCCTCCACTCAAGACAATTTAAACTTAGCTTGTGATTTCTGAAGAAAATTTAAAGCTTTAGGCCCCTCAGTTGCGTCTTATCATTCAGACTTTACATTCTATTTACAGCAACTGCCTTCAGATGGTCATTTCAACTCTTTACTTCTCTGCGGCTTGTCTAGTTTTGTTTGCAATCTGTTGTTTCAATCTCACTGTAACCGTTTTTGGAGCTGTGAGAACCAAGACAGGGCTGGCACACAGAGATTTCTCAGACTTGGCTGGCTCTCGTAGTCAAGGCGGAATTGAGCAACGTCAGACCAGCCTTTCAGTTGCTGTTGACCCAGGTTTTTCAGGCCTTCCTATTTTTGGGAATCACAGTCCTCAGGGATTTGTGAGTTTTCCCTTCCTTTGAGAGGCGCTGCTCTTGAATGAGGTTATTAGGAACCTCTCCCTCCAGTCTTCAGGAGAACTCTAAGGAATACAATGTCTCAAATTGTTTCTTTTGGGGGAGGGGCAAATTTCTTTCTTTTTCTCCTTTGTTTCTGAGATATACTCCAACAGTGTTTTCTAAGCTGGGTTTCGTTCCCGTTTCGTGGGCTAGGTAGTTTGGTCAGCGGTTGATCTGCGGTCCGTCTAGAGAGACGCGGTTAGGGAGGGCGCTCCGACAGCCACGGCCAACTGTGGGTGGAGGGGGGGGTCTAGGTTTGGCCCTCAGTCTGCAGTCCCGGGCAGCAGAGAGAGATCTTGGCTCGGGTCCCGAGGCTGGGGCGTGCTGGGACAACCTAGGGGGTGTCCTGGCTTTCCAGGGGCTGGGGAAACCTCTCTGGCCCGGGGGCGGGAGACGCCGTTCCAGAATCTGTTCTGGCTCCACTGCCGCCTCAGCACTTTCTAATTGCAGCTCCAAACAACAACAACCCTAGCTGCAGTCATAGCAACAAGCCCCGCCCACTAGGCCTCCCTCCCACCGCGTCCAGCACGTGATGGCTACGCCAGCGTCGCTCCTTAAGCCTCTGGCGGTAAAACGGGGCGGGGAGGCGAGGGGGATGACGTTTACTCTGTCGTCTCCAAGGATATAATGCATAGACGTCAACGTCCCCGGTGTTTAGTGTGTAACGTTCTTCCGTCTCCATGGGAACTTCAGGCGGTCAAATACTAGGCCCCAGCAACAGGGCTCTGATTGGTCTGGTGCCTCTAAAGGCGGGACTTCTCTCTGTGGCCCGTCTACTGTGTTGCTGTTTTGGTTGTTGTTCCTGGTTTGTTTATTTCTCTAACAGATCTTGGAAGCTGAGGTTTAGATCTGTCGCCAAGGATGAAATCTAAGAGAAAACGTGCTCAACGTGCAGCTTGCTCCTACCGATTACAGTTCAACAGATGACATAGTTTCACTGTCACCAAATCTCTTGTGGGAGTCTCAGGTCCCACGCCTGGCTTCTGTCGCAGCCTCATAGTTGGTATTATAACTCCTGTCCCCACCACGTGTTACATCAGAGGTGCCACATCTCAGAAACTGTGTTGCTTTCATAGTTAACATTTGTTTATGTTCTTAAGAGAAGTCAGGTCCTCTCATAATCTAGCGACTGGATTCAGTTCCCCAGCCGTTTACATTTTCCTGACTGGTCCTAATTTTGTCAAATGATATCATTTATCCGTATTCCCACCCAGAAATGCCCAGGTTTGTTTGTTTGTTTCTTTTTCTTTCTTTCGACAGGGTCTCGCTTTGTACTTCAGGCTGGCCCTGAGCTCACTTGAGAGCAGGCAAGTCTTGAACTCAGCAATCCTCCTGCTCTGCCTCCCAGTGTGGCCCGGCATTTGTGGTATGTGTTACTGATTGCCAGTGGGTGTGAGCCATCACACCCAGTATTGTTGTATGTGGTTACTAGGGTTCAAACTAGGGATTTTGCGCTTGCGAGGCAGGCGCTGGGACCACTGAGCTAAATCTCCGGTCCAGGTTTCTTGTAGCCTGAATCCAAATAAAAGATTTTCGTTTTGGCGTGGTGAGGCATGCCTACAATCCCAGCGCTAGGGAGTCTGAGGTAGGAGGACTGTCACAAGTTTGAGGCTAGCCTGGACTACATAGTGAGAGGCCAGTCTGAACTACACAGTGAGACCTTGTCCCAACAAACAACAAAACAAGAGAGACAGAGAGAGAAGATTGTTAAAGGATCTTAAGTAGATACTTCTAGTTATTGACAATATATTGTATTCTTTTTTCTGTCCCTTTGAAATCAGAACAAGAGGCTTGTTTGATTTCTCCAAAATTATACAGAACAGAGATATCTATATGACAGATTTGTTCCCCCCCTCCAGCCGCTGTCACACAGAGATTCACAGGACAAATCCTATTTTATAGATGAGATACATATTTTTTTCTTCCTCCCTCGCTTCTTCCCTTCCTTTTTTTTTTCTTTCTTTCTTTTAGAGGGTTTCTGGACATACTGGCCAGGCTCAAACCTATGATCTTCCTGCCTCCTATCTTTGCTTTGAGAGCAGCTAGGATTATAGTGTGTGTCTCCTAATACTAGCATACTGATAGAGTTCAGCATTCCAAGAGATAAACACTGTCTTCAGATACAGTTTTGTCCTTGTGTCTGTCTTTTTGCTTGCTGCCCTGGGGATTGAACCTAGGGCTTGGTGCGTGTTAAGCAAGTGCTCTGCTACAGAGCACACATCCCCAACTCCAGAAGCAGTTTAAACCTTACCCTGGTCTATCTTGAGTGAAACCAAGTAAATATCTGGCAAGAGATAGGAATCTAGCCTTAGGGGTTTCAATCAGTTCTGCTTAAAAGAATGCCTTAACATCTTTAGTTAGAGTGTCAAATATAATAAATATTTACCAGCTCATGCACATACAAGTCTGAAATGTTTCATGAAAGGTTTAGATGACCCGATAACATGTTTTTAAAACCAAGAGAGAGAAAGCGTGAAACAAACCCCAAGTTAAAAGTAAGAAGGTAAAATTGCTCTCCTAGCTGGGCTTGATAAGGAGCGTATGTATCTGTTTTCTTTTCCCTTTATCTGCTCTGCATGGATATCCTTGCTAATTCCCCCTGCCCCCCATTCCTTGACCAGCCCTACAGCCTATAATTTCCTTCAGAGATGTGAGTGAAATTAAATGAAATTGGGAGCTTGCTTAATGCAAACAAGACCAAAGGGCACAACTCTTTATCATAATGAACTTCATTCTGATTAAGTCAGGAACTGCAAGTGCTTGCTGTTTACCCAGTCAATATATTAGAGTGCCAGGCAAGACTCCCTGCTGTCTTGACACTGCCAGGGAATATTTGAAAGTCTGATAGAAGATCATTTTTAGACCATCAAACATCTCTTTCTAATTCTATCATCTTTTTTCCTCTGTTTCCAGGAATACAGAGTGCCTTGGTCACTGACAGCCAATATGTTTGGGATACATCAAAAGAAGAGGAATGAGCTACAATTGACAGGGGGAATTGAAGAAGACCTGAAGAGCTGGAAGAGGTGCCTGAGCATTGCCTCACTGTGGAAGAGGAAAAGGGGAGGAAGGTGGAAAGTGACACATAAGTCTCTAAGCACTAGATTTGACTCTAACAAGCCAGATGTATAAGCCTGCCCCAGAGCATTGATTATAACCTGCATGCTTCTATGTGTTACTTCTTTTTGTTCAACCCATACGTGATCTTGGCTCATGGTGTGTGGCTCAGAGAAATTTTCCAAGAAATACTAAATATGATGTAGTTTAATGGAATTATAATGAGTAATTTTTTTCACATGTGCATGTCCACGTGTGCACATACATATGCACATGTACACACAAACACCTTCCTAGTTTTGCTGAAAAGCACTTTGTTTTGCTGACCAAAGTCAACATAAAGTTGGGTTGTCCTATGCTGCTGATTTCTTCTTCCTCTTCTTCCTCTTCCTCTTCCTCTCCTGCTCCTCCTCCTTCTCCTTTGTTAGTTTTTTGAAAAAGGGTCTCACTTTATAGTTCAGGCTGGCCCTGAGCTCACTACATAGCCCAGGCTACTCTTGAACTCAAGTAATCCTCCTGCTTCTGCCTCCCAAGTGCTGGGATTACAGGTGTGAGCCACCATGCCTAGCAGCTGCTGACTTCTTAAACTACAAGAGTCTTCTTTTTTGTGGTAGTGGGGATTGAACTCTGACCCTTGTGCTTTTAAGGTAGGCGCAGTGCCACTTAAGTTGTGCCAACCCTCACAAGACAATCTCTTAAACCTGTTTCTTCATAAGTAATATAGGATCTGGAGAAGCCATTGATCCCACATCTGCTTTGATCTAAGAGGACTATGATGGCACAGTGACTATTATTTCAAAATCCCACTTACTGCATAAATGTTTCATTCATTTTTGTTGTTGTTATTTTGAGACAGGATCTTGAGCTCAGGCTGACCTCAGACTCACAACAATCCGCCTGCCTCAGCCTTTTAAGATGCTGGGATTGCAGTCATGTGCCACCAGGCCCAGCATGTTTGATTCTTATTGATGAGCATACCCCCCATCTTAGTAGCATAGCAAAGAGACCTTGGCTTAGGCCATGATGTATGGGAAGAGTGGCCTGCATCGCCTTTCAACCCCAAGTGTACCCCGTACCTCTTCCACATCTCAGCTATGATGAAATGGAATTCAAACTCATGCACTTCACACCTGGCTTTCCTCAGATATAAAAATGGTCACATTACTTCCTTCCCTACTTCTCTGGATTATTTTGACAGTCATACGACGTACGTAACATTTGCGGGAGGCTTTGAAAACCATAAAGCAGAAGGCATTTTCAAGTTTAAATGTATTTTGCAAGATAGACCTGAAAATGGGGCAAGGTCAGGATGCATTGGACAAGCAGAATTCACAGACAGACTGGATGAATCCTTCCTGTGTGCTGATATGCTCTGTGTCTGGCAGTGCTCCCTCGCTGCCCCTGAAACTCCTTTGGGTTAAGCATTTGACACTCCTTCAGGTTTCAACTTTTTTTTTTCTGGTGTGGGAGAATCTAACTTGGACCTTGTGCTTGCCAAGCAGATGTGGTGCCACCGAGCTACATCCCCTCCCCTCCCCTCCGCTCCCCCTCCCCCTCCCCCTCCCCTTCCCTCCCCTGTCTTCTCCTGTCTTCTCTTTTCTTCTGTCTCAATTTTAAAATAAAATTATTTATTTATTTATTTATTTATTTTTGAGACAGGGTCTCGCTTTGTAGTTCAGGCTGGCTCTGAGCTCACTATGGAGCCCAGGCAAGCCTGGAACTCAGCAATCCTCCTGCCTCTGCCTCCCGAGTGCTGGGGGGACAGGCATGAGCCACCACACCCGGCACTGTGCTATGTGGCATTGATTGCTGGTGGGTGTGAATCTCCACACCCAGCATTGTATGTGGTTACCGGGGATCGAACTCAGAACCTTGCACTTGCAGGCAGACGCCAGTACCACTGAGCCAACCCTCCGGCCCTTAAAATAAAAATTTTCAAAAAAATTCTCTTGTGGCCAGTAAGCCTCTGAAGTTTAATGTAAACTTGGTTACCAGACATGTTTCTGTCCTACAAGGAAAAACGGGCTCTTAGGCAGGTCTGAAAGACAAGATGGTGTATGTGCAGCCAACCTTCACAGTTGTGTCTGCTGCTGACAGTGGATGCTCCAAGCAGGCCGTGCGGTTCCATCACATCACAGTTGAGCAGGGGAGACTTTCCTCACCACCCTTACTCAAAGCCTCTCAAAACAGCATTGCACGGTAACCCAGGGGTTCTCATACTGGGTTATTAAGACAAGCAAAGTGTTTGTTTTTTAAATTGGGGAGTAAACTACTGACTTTTAATTTTACCAAACAGCAATTACCACTTATCATCACAAGCAGACATTTTAACGCTACAAAAGTCAAAAAGGACATAATTTAAGATGAAAGGATAGCCCTTTAAAATCAAATGTATGTAGCCTTATAAAAAAACTTGCATTGTTTTTATTTTTCCTATCTTCCTTTGACAGTTCTATTTCTTCTTCCGTTTCCGTGAGTTGGTTCTCACAGTGATCAACAGCAGAGAGAGAAATCAGAGAGGAAAAGTTCAACTGAAAAATGGACCTGACCACTTCTCACACTATGCATCTTTGGGCCACTGGTTTCCTTGGGAAAGGAGAGTCACAGTTTCACCAGAATGGATTCCTAATATCAGAGCAGAGGGTTTTGATTAATTGTCTTAAAATTACTTCTACTCTGGGGGAAACTGCTTTGTTAGTTGATTGATCCTTTCTTGGACGATGCCCCAGCCCCCCGAATACTGAATCTATGTGGGGAGGTGCGATTGTTGATTGCCCCGTGTCTGGTTTAGCCAGATCAGTTGGGGCCCAATAGTAAAGACTGGCATAGTTCCCAGAGGAGGGAACGAGTTTCCTTTGCAACTACTGTCCCACAAGGTGCAGGAGATACTTGCAGAGCCAGTTTAACCAGCATCTTGAGCAAGATGCAACCCGTATATTTTTCTTGAGTCTAGTTTAGCAGTGGGAGCATTTATTTTACTATATTCTAGATAGAACCCGGGCTATCCAGAAGCGGATACTCTGATTTAATTGCAAGCAACAGCTGCATAACTCAGGCCCATGAAACTGAGTTTTTTTCTTACCAGTCACTCCCTGCTGAGTACCTAAGGTAATAAAATCACTGAAGTCACCAGAGAACATCTACTGCACTGGGGAGAATATTTAGCCCAATTATCCACCATGGATTAGAGAATGAAAAGATCATTATTTTCAAAAATTATTGAGCATATTCAACCAAAATGACCTAATAATATATCCCGTCCTTGAATTATGGTGAATATTAAATAACATACTCTGTAAAGCACTTAGCATGATATCTGAACAGGCACTCAATAGATATTGGCTATTATTATTTGCATTCATTCAGAAAGTTTTTTTTTTTGAGACAGAGTCTTGCTTTGTAGTTCAGGCTGGCCCTCAGCTCACTATGTAGCCCAGGCAAGCCTGGAACTCAGCAATCCTCCTGTCTCTGCCTCCCGAGTGCTGGGATTACAGGCATGAGCCACCACACCCAGCACTATGGTGTGTGGTATTGATTGCTGGTGGGCGTGAGTCACCATGCCCAACATTGTATGTGGTTACTGGGATCGAACTCAGGACCTTGCGTTTGCGAGGTAGGCTCTGGAACTACTGAGCTAAATCTCTGGCCCCAGAAAGTATTTTTAAGCAGCTCTTACATGCCAATACTATGTTAGGGTCTAGAAAGTCACTGATGAGCACACTGAGGCCTAGTCTGCCTGCCTGGAATGAGGAAGTAGACCCTAAAGGACTTCATTCAACAGTTAACAGCATGTAGGACCTGGCCTTCTCTCAACTGGGCTTGCTCACTGAACAAAACGAAGGCCCATATCTTGAGGACTGGAACTTATCTTTTAGATATGAGCCCATTGTTTTGCAAATCAACGGGAATTGTCACCAATACCATTACGTGGTAATAATGAAAAACCTATGGTAGAACTAAGCTTTCTGGAAGCGTGGGTATTTGTGGGAAGTACTGTCCTGTACTGAGGATGGGACAATGGAGGTTTGCGGTCTGGACAGAGCAGGATGACTTGAGCCAAGAGTGGGAGGTGGGGGGCGGGGAACACACACATCGTCCTAACAGCTCGTTAATCCTGGGTCACAATGCCTTTCACAGGGGTGCTCTCGACTACCCGGCACTGCCAAAGTAGAAGGTGGGCTCTGCATGTGAAGTTGACAGTTGACCCTTGATTGAATTTGGTCCTCAGCTCCAGAAAGCAAGGCAGTGGCAGTTTGCCTATAGTTTGCCCCCTTCCCAGGAATCTCTGACAGTTGACCATTGCCTGGAATGATTAGCACCAATTAAAATAGGTATGACCTCTCTGGGAAATCAACATGACTTCTTGTCCTTGCTGTAATGAAAGTCACCTTTGAGCCCTCAGGAAGGGGTCAGCATATATTTGCTGCTGGATTTAAGTAATCAAGTGTGGGCTGAAAATCCATCTCTGAGGCTGAGCTACTCGGTGCACACATCACCCTTTAGCCCACCTTCCTGAATTTCCTCTCCGTTCAGTTTTAAGGCTCTTACATCATCCTATTAGCAAGTTTTCACAATCTAGTTCATATTCCAGCTATTGAACAGTTCACATAGTTCAGTGAAAACATAATATTTACAGGGACTGAGCATGGGTGGATTAGGTTAGTGGCTTGTGGAGCAGTCTTTAGTAAAATCAAAATGGCAAAGAATTCACTGAGTGTGGTCATGAAAGCCTGTAATTCCACCTCTTCAGAGGGCCGAGGCAGAAGGGTTACAAGTTCAAGCCCAACCTGGGCAACTCAGTGAGACCCTGTCACAAAACAAATAAAAAGTACTGGGGTTGTAGCTCAACGGTAAATCATCTCTGGGTTTGACCCACAGTAGCACAACAAACAAAACAAAAACAAAAACCCAAACAATTCAAGAAACAAATGGTCTGAATTTTGTCCCCATAAAGCTCTTCAAGTACTTGCTTGAATCTTGTGTAAAAACCAGGAGAATCCAGGGGAGTGGTGGCCTGGGTGCGAGAGTGTGGTTTATTCAGTGTCTTACTGTTTTTTGGCATAGATTCTCAGCTCAACTCTGTTTATTGTCAATAGCGCTCCAACAAAGGGCAAAATGGAATGTGTGTGCCTGTTTTCAAATTCCTGTGGAAAAAAAGTGGGGGGGGGGCCTCTGTAAGCCCTCAGAGTCTGAGATACGACAATTTACTGTTCTTGACTGTTTTTGTTTAAGACTCTGTCAGCTCCAGAGAAAGGCCTCACCAGCTATCATTTAGTGTGGAGCCATCTATTAGAAGGATCCAGAGGGGCTGTGTTTGTGTGAGAATGAAATACGACTGTTGATGCCTTGTTTGCTGTGTAGAGACAGCCAGGGAGGAAACTGAATTGTGAGGAGCTGGAAAATTTCCACATTTGGTAAACAGATTCAAAAGTTGGTATTTAAAGTCAAAGTTTGGGGGTGGGAGCTGTCGGTCAGCTGGACTGTAAGGCTGAACATGCTCCTTGCAAGGACCGCTGTGTCCAGAGCAGGGAGGGGCAGCACAGCACTCGAATTTCTTTTTTTTTTTTTGAGACAGGGTCTCACTTTGTAGTTCAGGCTGGCCCTGAGCTCACTGTGTAGCCCAGGCAAACCTCGAACTCAGCAATTCTCCTGCCTCTGCCTCCCGAGTGCTGGGATTACAGGCGTGAGCCACCACACCTGGTACTGTGGTATGTGGTATTGATTGCTGGTGGGCGTGAGTCACCATGCCCAGCATTGTATGTGGTTACTGGGATTGAACTCAGGACCTTGTGCTTGTGAGGCAGGCGCCAGAACCACTGAGCTAAATCTCTGGCCCTCAAATTTCTTTTTCTTTTTCTTTTTTAATTGCATTCTTTATTGGTACAATTTGCATACATCTCACACTCACACATAACATTGGGGAATTTGTACCAATATATGACACAATCAATTCTCATTTTTATCCATATCCCCACCCATACCTCCCCACCCCCTATATACATGCTCTTTTATTTTCTTTCAGAATCATATTTATTCCTTCCCTTCATTACATCCCCACACCAAATTTCCTTTGGAAATTTCCCATTCTAAAAAGATTGTCATACTGCTAGAGCTCATTTGCATCTACCGGTGCTCATATCAACGAGAAGATCCGGTATTTGCCTATCTGTGCTCTATTGATTTCACTCCTTAGCGTGTCCTCCAGGTGCATCCATTTGCACATAAATGAATCAATCTTGTCATTCTTTATGGCAGAATAGTACTCCATTTTATAAAAAAAACACATCTTTATCCAGTCTCCAGTTGATGGGCATTTGGGTTGTTTCCAAGATTGAGCTATCACGAACTGAGCTGCTATGAACAAGGGTGTACATCTCTTTCCACTGTGATTTTTCTAAGTTCTTTTGGGTATATTCCTAGCAGGGGGATGGCAGGGTCAAATGGGACCCCTAGTCCTAGTTTTCTGAGAAATCTCCACATGGATCTCCACAATGGTTGCACAAGTCTGCAATCCCACCAACAGTGGAGAATCGAATTTCTTAATATTTAACCTTTCACTAGAACTTTCCTTTGCCCAGAATGCTCTGCTCCGTCTTCTATGGCTACTTATTCTCATTCACTCATTCTTATGGCAAATGTCATCCCTTTCCACCCAATCCAAAATAACGACACAGTTGCTCACAACACATCCTTTTATTTTAATCACTAGATCCATACTTACTTTCATCTGACATTTTTCTTTATTTGTGACTAAACTGTAAGCTTCACCTGAATAAAAAATTATTCTGCTTACAATTCTAGTAACTTTCACATGGTAGGTGGTCAATACATGTATTGAATGTCAAATAAATAATAGGATATTTGCTGCCATCCCCGGACTCTGGGAGGCTGGGGCAAATACAAGTTTGAGTCCAGAACGGGGAACTCAGTGACTTAGGAAGATCTCATAGCAAAAAAAAAAAAAAAAAAAGTAAAGGTCTTTGTATGTAGCTAAGTGCCAAAGCCCTGGGTTTAACCCACATTACCCATCCCCAAAACACATATAAGAATAAGATACTTGACAATGCACAATTTGAAATATGAAAGGATTACGTTTGTTGAGGTCCTACTCCCATACCTGGAGATAATTGTTTTTTTCTGGCTCTTATACAAAGAAATCCTGTTCTGAGGCATGTGAAACCCCTTTCTGCCCTGCAGGGAATTCTGAAACTAGTTGAAAAATAGAAAGCAAGGTGATAAGAACACAATTAAATTAATCTCAAACTAGAGGTGTGATATAAACACCTCAGGGCTGATCCTACCTAAACTTACAGACTAAAACCACCTCTGTGACACTCTTTGGCTTCCTCTATTACCTTCCCTGGCCGGTTTACCCTATGAGCCGGAAGTGGGTTAGGAACGTGTGAACTGCTGGCCTTGGCGCTGTCATTTGGTGAGTGCTGTGTGAGCTGGAGACCACTCAGCTGCACCCTGCGCCCCAGCCTATCCCCTAAAACTTTTCTTTCCTTATTTCAAATTCTAAGCTCACTGAATGCACCAATTAGACAGAGCCCCAGGTCCAAATGAACTTGATGCAGACGCCGAGGTCCTAGTAACCAATGTGCCCCTCGGTCCACCCTCGCTGTGATGTTTCCCTCGAGGCAAGCAGAGTCCAGATGACGCCAGAGCGTCACACTGACCAGTGGGAAATGGGCAGGAGCACGTGCGGAGCTTGTTTGCAGCAGCAGCAGCAGCAGCAGCAGCAGCAGCAGCAGCAGCAGCAGCAGCAGCAGCAGCAGCAGCAGCAGCAGCAGCAGCAGCAGCAGCAGCAGCAGCAGCAGAAGAGAGCAGCTTGGCCTAGGTCGGGCTGTGACACAGGCCTCAGAGGGTCCTGTGCGATGGGATACGTGGGTCCCTCCGTTCCTCGTGATTCTAACGATCAGCAAATACCGATTTAGCTCCAGACGTGTTCTCAGTTCTGTCAAAAAATAATAAAAATAAAAATTTATTCTGTATTCAATGTTCTTTTTTTACTTAAATTACTTGGGAGAATACTGTAATCATTTTAGTGGTGGGGCCATATTGGTTTTATGATGTCTCTGTGGCCAATACTTTTTTTTTTTTGAGACAGGGTCTTGCTTTGTAGTTCAGGCTGGCCCTGAGCTCACTATAGCCCAGGCAAACCTCAAACTCAGCAATCCTCCTGTCTCTGCTTCCTGAGTGCTGGGATTACAGGCGTGAGCCACCACTCCTGGCACTGTGGTATGTGGTATTGATTACTGGTGGGTGTGAGTCACCATGCCCAGCATTGTATATGGTTACCGGGATCGAACTCAGGACCTTGTGCTTGTGAGGCAGGCGCCGGAACCACTGAGCTAAATCTCCAGCCCTGTGGACAATACTTTTAAACAATTGGTTAGACTTTTATCCTTATGGCCAAAATATTTCCTAAAATGTCACTTGTTGCATTAGGCTGAATTTGTGGAAAATGATCTGGGGTATAAACCATGTAGGAAAACAAATCAAGTAATATCATATTCCCTCTCCCTCCCCCGTTCCCTCTCTTTCTCTCTCTCTCTCTCTCTCTCTCTGCAGTGCTGGGAATTGAACTGAGGGCCCTGGGCATGCTAGATCTCATCCACACCATTATCTCTGGGCAGGGTAACTATGGATTTAAGACTAAAGCACCTTGTAACCTTCTGTGTGGCAGGAACTAGAAACATTAGATGGCAGGTATGATGGGTGTATGCAGTTCTAAAAATGGTTGCACTTGCTGGGTCAATTAACATCTAAATTATTATGCCTGAGAATAAAAGTACTGACCAAGATTTTGGGTCTTTTCACCTAAAGAGGGCACAGGTAAAAGGCACCCATCAAGCCCTTTGTCCAAAAGGCGAATCCCTGCTGCCTCCACAGTCACAAGAAGAGCGGAAGAGCCACATTGGACAAGCTGGCCAGGGAGGCTTCCTGAGGTGATATTTGAGCAGATATCGGTATGAGGAAGAGTTGCGGTCACCATGCTATGATGGGGTGGGGGGAGGGACAGTGAGGAGGACTGGCCAGTGGCCCAACCAGCCTGGCATGTTTGAGGAAGAGAAAGGGCAGTGTGGCTGGGACAGAGGGAAAGTGGCTCAAGATGACGTTGGAAGGTGAGGTAGGAGTGGGATCCCATGGACCTGGAGACTCCCAAGGGGGAGAGAGAGAGAGTATATGTGTGTATGTGTATATATATATATATATTTTTTTTTTTTTTTCTTCTAAGTGTTATTCCAGAAGCTGGATTCTAAACAGGATGGAGGGACAACAGATTGTTCAGGGCTCGGACTGACTACTTCCTGGGTAGGGAAATAGATTCTGTCAGGGTGTGATCTGTCTGGTTTTAACTGATTACCTCACAACCCAGGGCAGCTAGAGTCCAAGAGGGTGGAATTCTTAGCAGTTATGTTAGGAATTTCACCAGTGAGCTCTAATCTTTCAGTGGAGAAAATCAGACCTTCGAGTTGCAGCTGGAATTTCCCTCTCTCCTTCCTTCTTTGATTTTCCTTTCTTTCTTTTCCTCCTTCCTTCATTTCTTTCTTCCTTTCCTTCCTTTTTCCTCCCTCTTTCCTTCCTGTCTTTTCCCTTTCTTTTTCTTTCTATGCTGTTAGAATTCAGGACCTTGTATATGTTGGGCAAGTGCTCTACTCCTGAGTAACATCCCTAGAGCTTTTTATTTATTTTGGAACAGGACCTTGGTAACCCAGTCTGGTTTCTAACTTGTGATCATTCTGCCTTGCCTCCTAAGTAGCTGAAATTCCAGGTGTGCTACAAGTTTTCTTATGTAACACAATTGAACATTAAACTGAGTTTTTTTTTTTTTTTTGAGACAGGGTCTTGCTTTGTAGTTCAGGCTGGCCCTCAGCTCATTATGTAGCCCAGGCAAGCCTTGAACTCAGCAATCCTCCTGCCTCTGCCTCCCGAGTGCTGGGATGACAGGCGTGAGCCACCACACCTGGCACTGTGGTATGTGGTATTGAGGCTGGTGGGCGTGAGTCTCCACACCCAGCATTGTATGTGGTTTCCGGGGATCAAACTCAGGACCTTGCGCTTGCGAGGCAGGCGCCGGAACCACTGAGCTAATCCTCTGGCCCTAAACTGAGATTTTAAACGTAATGACATCTAATGATGAAGCTATGATCCTATACTAGAGGGCAGCCTGAATCTGCATTTCTATGCACCATTCAGGTTTTCTCTGCTTTAGGACATGGGAAAACTTTTGGCATGACAACTATCAGTATCTCTCTAAAGATTTTCCTCGTTGAGTAAGGTTGTGGATAAGATGTCTCAACACTTGTAGCACGTCATGTGCTGGTCCTTTTGAGCCCTACCCATGCTGATCGTGAGAGTTTCCCACTGGATCAGAGCCCTGCAGCTGAGGTTTCTTAGGGTGTGCTGTTGTCCTATAGGGTTAGTGAGGTAGGTGGGGTTGGTTCCTTAGGATTCCAGCAGAGTCCGTCCGCCAGAGTCGTGGAAGGTCAGCTGAGGACATCTGTGGAGCTGCCGGTCTGGAGAGGACTCGTGTGACTGTTGACGGTGGGCTCTCTTTCTGCAGCAAGGTTTAGCATGGCGGACAGACACGTGGCGAGAAAAGATGCTGCTAGCTTGGGCTCGAGCGCGTCCGTTTTTGGCACCATAGCTGGTCCCAGTTTCCTCAGCTCCAGATGGAGTGTGTCCCACGGACCACACAGAGCCTTGTTGAAATATTCGCATTAGCAGCAGCAGGATGGGGGATCCCACTGAGTCATCGTTTGCTGTCAAAAAGCCAAGAGTTGTTCAGAATGGAAACAGAATTTTTCCCAAAGAGGATAAATCACTAGCATTAATTAGCCATAATGGTGGCGTTTCATGTGAGGTATTGGCTGCGGCGATTCTGTGTCTCCACTGTGCTAAATAAGGGCGATGATTTTGTTCACAATCTGAGCCATACGGTGAGTAACTGACCCCTAAGACCCAACATTGGGCTCACGTGTGTGTGAGTCCAGCAGGGACAGTGGAATGCTTCTCCCCCTTACTGGGAGCAGACATTTAAGAATGAATAAATGAAACAGTGCTGCTAACACGGCTATTGTCATTGCAGACAATGTGTTGTTTATGTATGGACATTGCCTGTCTTTCCCTGGGGCTCCATAACAAGGCTGAGTTTGATCTATCACCATGAACCACTAGAATGTTACACATAGTCTGTCCCAGTGGAAAATAGCCCGACCATCTTTTTCTTCTCCCCTAAATTTTGCCTAATCATTCCCAACAATAGAAGACTCAGCCTATCAGTCTTTTCAAAGCTTTAAAGAGTAATATGTATTTTCTTCTAAGTACCCATCAAGGGCAGTCATATATATATGTCAGTGATGGTGAACCTTTTAGAGCTGTCCATAATAAATTGCCAGCTGCAGCATTCATGCCATAGGTTTGCCATCACTGACCTGTTTCCCTTGCCTAGAAGAGCACATTTCATTCCTTCATTCCTTTCTTCATTGATCTTTCCATTTAGAAGATATTTACCAAACATTATTATGTGCTAGAAGCCAGGCAAATTATGAGTATGTAGAAGAGACAAAGGCCAAAAGCTATCAAACAAGTCTCAAGAGTGACTTGCCTCGTCCTGGGATTTAGCTCAGTGGTTCCAGCATCTGCCTTGCAAGTGCAAGGTCCCGAGTTCGATCCCCAGGACCACATATCACAATGCTGGAGCTTGTGACTCATGCCTGTAAACCCTGTAATTAGTACCACACACCACAATGCCAGGCGTGGTGTGCTCATGCCTGTAATCCCAGCACTTGGGAGGCAGAAGCAGGAGGATTGCTGTGAGTTTGAGGCTTGCCTGGGCTACATAGTGAGCTCAGGGCCAGTCTGAACTACAAAGCGAGACTTCATCTAAAAAAAAAAGCAAAGCAAAGAAAAAAACAAAAAAAAGAGCGACTTCCCTAAGTCCCTGCAGGAGCTGATTTTTGTGTGTGCATCTTCCTGACTTCTCTGGTCCCGTGCTCTGACCACAACCCTCCACCACTTGACCACACTTCCCCAAATAAATAGCTACTTCTGCATGCTGGGGACAGGCTGTGTGCGGCAGCATTTACGTAGGCGGCACAGACAGTGGCCTTTCACTTAATGTTGCAACAACACCAGGTTGACTCAGTCCAATGTCAAGTGCAAAATAGGAAAAGTCCGTAAGTGACAAGGAGCATCAGCTGAAGATAAAATGAATTTATCTTACATTTGAGTTAAAGCCAGCCATGAATTTTTATCCTCCTTTTTACTTTGGATCCTCAGATTGGAGGGACTCAGCACATAGCTAATCATACACTACCTGGTGTAACATGCTCACACTTGTCCAGAGCATGGAATCCCTGCCTGGCTGGGAGGAGGCACTTTGATCACAGAGGCATGTACACACCTGTCTCAAAGTCACTCTGACCTTTGCGGATTGCAAACATAATTCCACATAGTGGCTCTGATTTGCCTTTATTTGTATGCTATATTGATTAAAAACTCATTGTATATACTTGTGAAGAACAAAATATTTTGATACATTATAGATTGCAGAAAAATCAAATCAGAATAATTAACATCCCATTACTTCAAATATTCACAATATTTTTGCTGTGAGAACATTTAAATTCTTTTTGAGCTATTTTGAAATATACATTATTATTAACCGTAGTTACCACACTGCAATAGAACGCTCATACTAACTCTTTTTCTTCTTCTTGTTTTCTTTTTCTTAGGCAAGGTCTTGCTTCGTAGTTCAGGCTGACCCTGAGCTCACTATGTAGCCCAGGCAAACCTCGAACTCAGCAATCTTCCTGCCTCTGCCTCCCAAACGCTGGGATTATAGGCATGAACCACCATACCTGGCATTGTGGTATATGGCAATAGCTGGTGGGTGTGAATCATCATGCCCGGTATTGTTGTATGCGGTTACCTGGGATAGAACCAGGGATTTTGTGCTTCTAAGCAGGTGCTGGAACCACTGAGCTAAATCTCCAGGCCTCAGTGTTTTTTGTTTTGTTCTACTTTTTTTAAAGAAAGTCTCATTTAGTAGTTCATGGCAGCTTGGGGCTCACTGTGTAGCCCAGGCTGGCCTGAACTCACAGCAATCCTCCTGCTTCAACTTCCCAAGGACTGTGATTATAGAAATGTCCCACCACCCTCAAGGCCCTGTTTTTTTTTTAATTTTAAGGTACAATAGTATTTCATATTACACACACACACACACACACACACACACAGGATTTTTACAAATCTGCTTATCTACTGATGGGTACTTATTTCCAAAACCTGATTATTGTGAATAATGTTGCTATCAACATGAGAGTGGAGAAGTTCCTTAAGCATAATTCAATTCTCTTTGCGTATATACCCAGGACTAGGATTGCTAGATCAACTTCACTTACTTATTTTTACTACTATTATTATTATTGTTTGGTGGGGAGAGTAGTGGAGAACAAATCTGGAGCCTTGCCCATATTAGGCAAACACTCTCCCAGTAAGTGTATCCTCAGTTTCCTTTTCCATTTTATTTTAATTATTTATTTGTTTTTGGTGTGTTAGGGATTGAACCCACTGCTGTTCCACATTTTAACATGTGCTTTTTGCCGTCCTGAGATAGAAATGCTGAGCAGACTGAGATGTGCACATTTCTTAGAGTGAACAGAGGTGCGGATGGTGCTCATGGGACAAGAGAGGGACTCTGGGATCGTACCATGTCGTCCCACAGCTCCCGGCTGAGCGCTTGCTCCCTCCAGGGTGCTCTGGACAGAACATCCAGGGCTGTCTCTGATTGCATTGCTCCTTCTGGGACCCTCTTCTCTTTGTGCTTGGTAGGTCCCTGCTCTTACCTCTGTCCGACCTCTTACTGCTGCCCTGCCATCCTCAGTTGACTCGTCCACCTTCCCCACGAGGCTGGGGAAAGGCAGGGACAGGTGCACCCGGTTCAGTAGAGCATCATCTTCCAGCCTAGCACTAGGTCTGCAGGAGCCCGTCTTTCCTGGTTAAATAAACAAAACAAAGAGTGAATGTGGTCTGTCCTTTTTAGAGGATGGCCGTATTAAACCTCAGCTCTCTGGTAATGATGGAGACAGGAAGGAAAGAGTTAAGCCATCTTGGAGGAGTCAGGTTCACCCAAAGACCCTGTTCTTTTCCTTTACTGGCAAAGGAAGGATAAGTGATATATGAGATAAATCCTGGATATAAAATCTTGACACATCTTTTAGGTGTTGGCCTGAGGCACTTTAGACTTGAAGAAGTAAATCAAATCATTCTAGGTTTTCTCTTAAGTGGCTCTGAGATACAGTTGTGAATGAAAGGCCGGGCCAGGCCCAGGAATTCAAAGCTTGACCTACTTTGTCAAAGCTAATAAAAAGAGGAGCCATGGATTTGTCTTCATAACCTCTCTTCTTCTCCCTCTCCCCCAAGTTATCAAGAACAGTGGAATAGCCTGACAGACGATAGAATTAGGAGCCCTAAAGGCTACAGAACTGCTTTAGGAAGCAGAGCAGCTCCGAGAAGTCTGTGTTTATGTTTTATGTGAGTTTTTCCTTTTCTCCTTTCCTCCTTTTTGAATGAGAAAGAGAAAAGAAAGCTTAAATTCTCACCAACATAAACCAGTGACATACAATGATGAAATTTTGTTTTCACCTCTGCCTGTAACAGGCAATGCAAAAATAGCAAATGGCCCAGTTCCACGAATCCCCGCCTCCATGCCCTCGCGTTCCCGCCGGGTCGGATCTCTAAGAATGGAGGTTAGTGTACAGCCCAGCGCGAGCAGCGCTCAGGCGGGCCGGAGGGGGAAGTCACTGGGCGGGAGCAGCCGCAGCCGGGCCCAGAAGGCCGAGCTCCTGGGGAGCCTGGAGGGCGGGCGGCTCTGTAGGGCAGTCGACTCGCACGGCCGCGCGGCGTCGCCTGGAGACGGCCCTGGCGGCGCTCTGTTGCTGTAAACAGCAGCTTCCCTGTTACTATCTATAGCAGGATCGCCTGGCTCCCGGGTGAGGCGGCGGGAGGCAGGTTCGCGGTTCCATTCCCCGTGCGCCCCTAACGATCGGTCCCCTGCCCTAATCTTAGCTTTGTTCTGTCTGGGCGCCCACCTTGGGCTCTGAGCCCCGGGCCCAAAGAGTGGGGGAGGGGACACGGGCGCAGCGGGAGCCTGCGGATTCCTGCCCAGGGGTGGCCGGCGCTCTGCGGCCCAGCCAGGGCAGTGTGACCTCGGCTGTCCTTTGCAGCGCGGCAGGAGGCTGGGGGCATCTGGGGGGATGGCGCATTCTGGGGCACCTTTCCTTCCCGAAGCCTCATTTTCCGGGACGCGGAGCTGCTCTCGAGCCCCTGGCAGTCAGGTCTCCCTCCTGGCAGCTGCTAGGAACACGCTTCCAGTCCCCCCGGTCCTCCCCCCTCCAAGTCCGAGCTGGAAAATCACCCGCTGCGGGCTCCCAGTAAGCGCAGCTTCCTGGCGGGACTGAACCAGCGCCCCTCCCACCCCCCCGCCTCCCCGGTGCAGACTCGCGTTATCCCTAGACGCTCACCCCACTGGGTAACCCCGAACCGACACCCGTAGCCCACACAACGCAACCCCCGGCCCTAGCTGATAACGCAGCAGAGGACCTCTCAGACATCGTTGCACAGAGGTCTTGCACAACGTTCATCGACTCTTGTATCCGATTTGACAGTAACACCGATATCCTTACATATGGCCAAGAAACACAATAAGCGCAATGTCTTCCTTAGAAACATAAACCAATGAATGAACCCAGCATCGCGTAGATAAAGTAGGTTATCGTATTCTTATTTTGGATCTTCCACATTCTCGTCCAAACGCAGTCCTAGTGTGCTCGAGCCCCGGAGTTCGAGGCGAGGGGACTGAGGGTCTGACCCCACATTTTGCACTGAATTCGGGGAGAGGGGATGCAGATGGGGGTGCACTAGTCTAGAGCCGAGGCTTCAAGCCTTCGGGGCCTGGTACCTGTTTCTCCCGTTCCTGAGCCTCAGAACTGTCCTCTGGTTCTGGATTGTGGTCAAAAGGCGACCCCCGCCCCATCTCTACTGACCCGGGGAGCCAGGGTCCGCAGTGACCCAGGTGCGAGGGTTCTGGCCTCCTCCGCCGTCCCGTCTCCCCTCCCCCGGCCGCGGCCCCCGCCTCCCCCCGCGCTGCACCCTCAGTGTTGGCTGCAGCCCGCGAGCAGTTCCCGTCAGTCCCTCCCCCCCGTTACACAGGATGTCCATATTAGGACATCTGCGTCAGCAGGTTTCCACGGCCGCTCCCTGTGGTCGTGGGGGGAGCCCTTTCGAAATCCCACGGAGAGAGTGACCCGAGAGACCCCCAAGATCCTAGATAGGAAACGCCCACAGAATCACGGCGGACAGCCAGACGGGCAGGGGCTGCGAGCTGGGTAGAGGCCGCCAGCGGCGGCGGAGGTGTCGGGGAGCGCGTGCCTCCCCCCTCGGGCCGCAGTGGTTCCGCCCAGTGACGTTTGGCTCATTCATAAAATGCTGTTATAAAAGCGGTGGCTGCGGCGCCTAGTACTCCAACCGCATCTGCAGCGAGCAGGCTAGAAACCGAGACAGAGCAGGCGGCGGCGGCGCAGCGGACGAGCAGTGACCGTGCTCCCACCAGCTCTGCTCCGCAGCTCCCACCTGTCTCCGCCCCTCGGCCCCTTGCCCGGCTTTCGCTCACCGCGACTATGATGTTCTCCGGCTTCAATGCTGACTACGAGGCTGTGTCTTCCCGCTGCAGCAGCGCCTCCCCGGCTGGGGACAGTCTCTCCTACTACCACTCGCCGGCCGACTCCTTCTCCAGCATGGGATCCCCCGTCAACGCGCAGGTAAGGCCGTCTTCGTGCTGCGGCGGGGTCGCCGGGGCTTGGAGACGCCGGGGCGGGACGCTCAGGGACCCACGTCGGAGTCTCTCCTTTGGCCGCGAGGAGGCTTCCGGGGCCGGAACAGCTCTAGGTTGGGGGCCCCGGGACTCGCTCTGGGCGCAGGCACTCTTGGCATAGTGAGATTTAGTCCCCCTTCTGCGACAGGTTCACCCCGAGTCGTCCCCTGCGCCGCGCTCCGGGTCTCGTCTCTGACGTTAGCTGGGGCGCAAGTGTCCCAAGCAGAGACTTGCTAACTAGAGCCCGGCTCGCCGGGGGAGGCGGCAGAAAGCGGCAGGGCCCCCTCCCCGGGCCACCTGAAGCCGCGAGGAGGGCGCGGGGGGGGAGGGTGCAGCGGGCGGTGTGTAAGGCAGTTTCATTGATAAAAAGCGAGTTCATTCTGGAGACTCCGGAGCGGCGCCTGCGTCAGCGCAGACGTCAGGGATATTTATAACAAACCCCCTTTCAAGCGAGTGATGCTGAAGGGATAACGGGAAGGCAGCCGCAGGATAGAAAGGAAAGGCGCTGCGCTGCGGATTTCTTGGGGGTAAAGGGCCGAGCTTTCCTCCCGGAGGCGAGGCATAGGAGAAGACTTGGCGGTCCGCGACGAGACCGTTTTTCTCGTCTCTCCCTGCTGCATGCGACACTAACTCCTCCGGTCGCTCCAACGGTGTCTAGAACCTACCTACCCGCTCACATCGGCTTTCTTTCCCCTTCTGTTCCGCTATAGGACTTCTGTACGGATCTTGCTGTCTCCAGCGCCAACTTCATCCCCACAGTGACTGCCATTTCGACCAGCCCGGACCTGCAGTGGCTAGTGCAGCCTACCCTGGTCTCCTCCGTGGCTCCGTCGCAGACCAGGGCCCCCCACCCTTACGGGGTCCCCACCCCTCCTGCTGGGGCTTACTCCAGGCCCGGGGTGGTGAAGACCATGAGTGGAGGCAGAGCGCAGAGCATCGGCAGGCGGGGCAAGGTGGAACAGGTGAGGAGCCCTTCTGCACAGTGGGGGCGGGGGAAGAGGACGTGGGGACCTATCCGAGAGGCGAAGGCCGGATGGAGCCCACTGCACTTCCTGAACGGAGTGCTGGGCCTTTTGCATCCCAAGCCCGATTCTGCTAGTCCCTCCCCAGAGGAACTCTAGTAGTTTCTACTCTGAGAGTTTCCTGCTTCACGTTTTAGCCTGGGCTTGTCTTTGTTCCCTGGCTGAGAATCTTACTTGAGATGCAAGTCACACCCAGCCTGGCACTGCAGGTTAGAAAGGGCTTCCCAGGAAGGTGCAGCTGCAGGAGCCCGTTTCACTAGGGGGAGTGTGCATGGCAGACACTGTTCCTGAACGTCGCTCTTTTCTGTTACTATTTTAGTTGTCTCCTGAAGAAGAGGAGAAGAGGAGAATCCGGAGGGAAAGGAATAAGATGGCTGCGGCCAAATGCCGGAACCGGAGGCGGGAGCTGACTGATACACTGCAAGCGGTAGGTAGAGCCACGGGTCACAGCTTCCGGAAACTTAGACGGAGAGGTGCAGGGCGGGCACGAGGGAGCAGCACCTGTATCCGACAGCGTCTCAAGCTTCCCTCGTCTCTGTGCTTGCAGGAGACAGACCAACTCGAGGACGAGAAGTCTGCGCTGCAGACGGAGATTGCCAACTTGCTCAAGGAGAAGGAGAAGCTGGAGTTCATCCTGGCGGCTCACAGACCTGCCTGCAAGATCCCCGAGGACCTGGGCTTCGCAGAGGAGATGTCTGTGGCATCCCTGGATCTGAGTGGGGGTCTGCAGGAGGCCACCACCCCGGAGCCTGAGGAGCCCTTCGCCCTGCCCCTCCTCAGTGACCCCGAGCCCAAGCCGTCGGCGGAGCCGGTCAAGACCATCAGCGGCATGGAGTTGAAGGCAGAGCCGTTTGATGACTTCATGTTCTCGGCCTCATCTAGGCCCAGCGGTTCTGAGACCGCCCGCTCCGTGCCAGACATGGACCTGTCTGGGTCCTTCTATGCAGCAGACTGGGAGCCCCTGCACAGCGGCTCTCTGGGGGTGGGGCCCATGGCCACAGAGCTGGAGCCCCTGTGCACCCCCGTGGTCACCTGTACTCCCAGCTGCACTACTTACACGTCTTCCTTCGTCTTCACCTACCCGGAGGCTGACTCCTTCCCCAGCTGTGCGGCTGCCCACCGCAAGGGCAGCAGCAGCAATGAGCCTTCCTCTGACTCGCTGAGCTCGCCCACGCTGTTGGCCCTGTGAGCGGGCAGAGAAGGGGAGGCAGCCGGCGCCCGAGTGCCACTGCCCGAGCGGTGCATTACAGAGAGGAGAAACACGTCTTCCCTGAGGGTTCCCGTAGACCTAGGGAAGACCTTATCTGTGCGTGAAACACACCAGGCTGTGGGTCTGGAGGACTTGAAAGCGTCCACAGGTGGACTCAAGTCCTTACCTCTTCCGGAGATGTAGCAAAACGCATGGAGTGTGTATTGTTCCCAGTGACACATCTGAGAGCTGGTAGTTAGTAGCATGTTGAGCCAGGCCTGGGTCTGTGTCTCTTTCTTTCTCCTTAGTCTTCTCATAGCATTAACTAATCTATTTGGTTCATTATTGGAATTAACCTGGTGCTGGATATTTTCAAATTGTATCTAGTGCAGCTGATTTTAACAATAACTACTGTGTTCCTGGCAATAGTGTGTTCTGATTAGAAATGACCAATATTAAACTAAGAAAAAGATACTTTATTTTCTAGTAGATAGAAATACATAGCTATATCCATGTACTGTAGTTTTTCTTCAACATCAATGTTCATTGTAATGTTACTGATCATGCATTGTTGAGGTGGTCTGAATGTTCTGACATTAACAGTTTTCCATGAAAACGTTTTATTGTGTTTTTAATTTATTTATTAAGATGGATTCTCAGATATTTATATTTTTATTTTATTTTTTTCTACCTTGAGGTCTTTTGACATGTGGAAAGTGAATTTGAATGAAAAATTTAAGCATTGTTTGCTTATTGTTCCAAGATATTGTCAATAAAAGCATTTAAGTTGAATGCAAACAATCTTGTTTTCTCTTCACTCTGGGAGTTCTGTAAGATTCTGAAAGATATCATTGGAGACCAGTTTGTCAAGAAGGGTAGTTCCTGGAGGGGGCCACACCCTTCTGTCTGATCCCTTATCAAAGAGGAAAATAAAACATTAAGAGGTGAATTGGAAATATTTTTTAAAAATGCGTGCCTTCACAAGGCAATGCTCAAATTCTCTACTTATTGGTTCTGGGGGCAGAAATCTGCTGTGCAGTAACTGTCGTGAGGACACAGCATCCTGCTTCTTCTTTTTTGTTGTTTTGATAGTCAAGATGGGAATATATAAGTCTAGTTGTGCCAATCTTAAATTCAGACTTTTATTTTTAAGCTTATTTATTTATTTGGAGATAGTGTCTTAGTATATACTTCAGGCTGGCTTTAAATTCACTTCTGCAGCCCGGGCTGGCCTCAAACTAGTGTGGTCCTACCGCCTTAGCCTCCCAGGCATGTGTCACCACACTGGGCCAATTCAAATACTTTGATCTTAAAGGAATCCTTTGAGTAAACAGATCTGAGCTCTGCACATTGTATTTAACTTTTTTTTCTTCTGTGGAGTGCTGGACATCGGACCCAAGTCTTTACAAAAGCTAGAGAAGTGCCTTGCCATTAAGCTATATCCCCAGCCTTCTTTTATCTTATTTCTATTTATTTATTTTGTGGTACCAGGGATCGAACTCAGGACCTTGTACTTGTGGGGCAGGTACAGTGCCACTGAGCTACATCCCCAGGCCAGACTCCAACAAAGTAATACGAACAGTTGTTCCTACTTTAGAGGTGAGCCAACTGAAGAGTGGTTGGAATGAATGGCTTCTCATTACTCTACAGTGGGGATTATAATCTTTCCCACCCATTTTTAATTCTATCATGTTGCGCTACCTCTTAATACTTTGGTTAAATTTTTTTTTTGCTTGTTAAAACAAGAGAAAACTCCAGTGCTTAACTCTAACATGTACATATTTAGTTGGTTTATTTAATTCTCAAAAAGAAAGAGGATCGCTGGGCGTGGTGGCTCACGCCTGTAATCCCAGTACTCAGGAGGCAGAGACAGGAGGATTGCTGAGTATGAAGCTTGCCTGGGCTACATAGTGAGCTCAGAGCCAGCTCGAACTACAAAGCGAGACCCTGTCTCAAAAAAATAAAAAAAAAGAGGATCATTGTCTGATTCCTTAGTAGAAAGTGCCTTGTCATTTCTGAAGCTGCTTCAACACCAGACGCCTTCCTTCAGTTGATAGTGAGAAGGAAGAAACTGGCTCTGAGAATTCTCAAACAGTACAAATAATGACTGATCATTCTGTAAATAAAAAGTTATATAATGGCTCAGAAAGGAGTCAACATGGCTCTGCATCAGCTTTAACTTTGAAACGTTATCGTCTTAACAAAGAACATGACCTTTGTCTACATGATCTTTGGTAATGGGCCACTTACATGCACATACATAACTCACAAGGAAAAGGGACTCTGCCCTTCCCCCCCCGTTCCCGAGGGTCACACAGGCATGGAGCTTTCAGTCCAGAGACGACTGTCCAAGCCGGACAGAAGGAAAACCCCAGGGCCAGTCTTCCAGTGCTATCATGATGATGAAAACCATGGGCTGGTCATGGGCTGCTGCAACTGGTCAGGTTAAAAGTCTGAGTTTTAAACGATGGTTCAGTTAAGCTTGGGGTTCTCACCTGTGTCTGCCCTGATCTTTCCACAATAGTTGACACTTGGCAGCAAATTCCTCCTGTCTCTGTAGTGCACTCCTCTGTCATACCACTTGCATGTTGTTCTTGCCTGTTTTAGAGTAATGAAAGTAGCCTTAGGCTGACCACTGTTCAAAAGGCAAATATCTTACAGCCTTTAGATATGATCTAGATTAAATACAGAATTATCATAACCAGCACCCAGATCTGAAGTAGCCTGTTAGAAATCCAGAGGGATCTCCTAAGTGACAACCGGAAGAAGGACACTGACCTCCTCTAGGGGACCTCACTGATGGCCCCTGGCAGTGCTGGGCTGACTACGGCTTTCCCGCTGACAGCCCTAACACAGGCCCTTCCTCTAGCACATCAGAGCCCAGCTGCTTTATCAAGAAGACTGCACCAAAATGCCAAGAGTGCTAGATGTGGTGGCATGTGCCTATAACCCCAGCTATGAGGGAGGCTAAGGCTGGATGACACGTTTTAGCTAGCCTGTGCAACTCAGCAAGAGCCTATCTCAAAACGGAAAGGGCCGCAGATGTAGTTTAGTGGTAGAATGCTAGTGTAGCATGCTGGAGGCCCTGGGTTTGATCCCCAGTACAAGGGAGGGGGAGCACCAAGGATAGGGAATCTCTTCTCAGAAGTCATAGGGTACCTCAGGACTGATGCCCTGCTAAGGCCCTTGGTGACCACTTTCATGATTTTAAGAGAAGAAAACAACCTGGTGTGGTGGTGCATTCTTGTTAACTCTAGCATGTGGGAGGCTGAGGCAGGAGGACTGCCATTTGAACTTGACTACCTAGTGAGTTTGAGGCTAGTCTGAACTTCATAGTGAGACCTTGTTTCAAAAAACTGAGAAAGAGAAAAAGAGAGAGGGTTGGGGAGGGAGAAAGGGAGAGAAGGAGAGAGAGGGGAGGAGGAGGAAAGGGTTCCTTCCAAAATACTCTTTCCAGGTTCTGCTTTCCTGACTCAGAATTCAGTGCCTCCATGGACGATCAGCACTGGAAGACTTCAGTTCCTACTCTCAGACAGGGCCTTCCTCTAGTCCCAAAGAGGATCTAGGTCAGGACACCACCGTTAACACTGATCTGAGCCACACACAGAGCGGAAGGGACGGGAGGCAGGGCCACTTCCTTATGGAAACGTCCAGTTTGGCTCACGCAGTTAATATTTTGTCAGTGGGTGAATGAATAAATGCTTCCCACAAAAAGAAACACATGCCATTCATATTCTGTAACTTCTGTGGCGGGACCTGTTAGGACATTAAGCAATGGGGATTTCACATGTTTTATGTCTGGCTGCTAACATCCCCTCTCTCCTCCACCCCCTTTTAACCCTGGTTCCTGGAGCTTCTCCACTTCCTTCCCTGCCTCACCTCTGCCGGTCCAGCTCTGAAGCAAAGGCACTGCCGCTGTGCTCCTGGCTCAAAATTAATTTTAGGTGGGAAAAGGGTAGAAAAAACAAATATTAATCTCTGTAGAACAGTGGATTACAGATTCTGCATCATCTTTGCATGTCACTGCATCTTGGGCAATTATCAAAATTAAAGGGTAGCATTTAACAATTTGTTCTAATAACAGTCATTCTGTATCAACAGCGACTCCCTGAGTGAGTGAAAGTAAATCAATTAGCTATCTTTAATTAATGGACCAGGAGACTAAGGCTATAATTTCTCAGATGATTAAAGAAATTGTCTGGTGTTTCAACATTTTTCAAGTAAAAAAAAGAAGAAAAAAGCAAAAGCAACCTTTAAATTATGTGCAAGACTCTTTCCAAACATAGACTAACCAAATTCTTGAAAAAATACTTGTGATAAGAGCTTTATTCCGTTGCATACTGCATGCAGGCACAGCAGCAGAGGGCTTTGAATCATTGTTATGCTGTTAATATTAGCAGGCCCTCTATCCCCCTCCACCTCCGTCTAAGTCTTTCTACCTGAAAAGGCTGCTGCTGTCACTTGCAGGACTCCCTTCCCACCCCTGACACCCACAGCACCTGCTCCTACCCCGGGGCGTTTGCACCCGCTAGGTCTCAGGTTGGTTCCGTCCTGGCATTCCGAGGAGATCTCCTCCCAGAGGCCTTCCCTTCCGGTTCTGTCCAGCATAACTTCCTTACGTGCTCCCCATCCTCTACCTCACTCTGCTTTATTTTTCACAGCGAGTGCCACTATCTGTAACACCCAAGCTCCACTTTCCTTTTTTTTAAGAAAATTTTCTGTCCCTCATCACCGAACTGTAAGTTTTATGCGAGTGGCGATCTTTTCTGTCTTGACCAGTATAGCTGTAACACAATTCATCTCATGGTTCTGCTTCCTGCTTAGGAACTAAACTAGCTCGTAAGAGGAATTGGTCAGTTGCTAAACAGGACAAGGGCCAGAAAAATTTTCCCAAAGGGATTTCTGGCCTCATGGCCATCAGTGCTTCTCAATGAAGATGCCCTTTTAACTTTCAACCCATGATGATGGGGTTTGGCCAATCAGGTTACCAGGAGGTCTGAGAACTCACAGGGGTTTGATTGTAGGTTACCTTAGAAGCAGTTTCCTGAGCTGTAGTTCTGTGGTAGGGGCCTTGTCTGACATGTTGAAGGCCCTGGATTCCACCACTAGCACTGTAAATAAGCAAACATTTTAAGTAAGCCTGTATTAAAAGGTCCCTGCTAAAAGGGTCTATAGTAACGGCAATACCTTTACCAGAAAAGTAAATGCCCCATGCTCCAGTTGCTGCCATGTTTATTGTGGGGCATGTGGTACGGTTATATCCCCGGAAACAATGCTTATTTTCAAGTGTTTTAGTCAGAAATGTGACTATCATCACAAATTTACAAAAAATAGAATAAATTAGTATGGATTCGAGGAATTAGATAATAGCAGAATGGCTTAGATCATATTGGTTTTGAATTCTGTCTCCTTGCCTCGGGCAAATTAACCATGTTATGCGTTAATTTCTCCATCTGTAAAATGGGGATGATAATTGTGCCCATTTCTCGGGACTGTTGTGAATATGAATTAATTGGTGTGCATACAGTGGGCATGCACATCTGTGATGCAGATGTATGTGTTACTGTCTTTATACTTTAGAGAAATAAGAAGCAGGGGAGCAAGTATGGACTTTATTTCATACAATAAAAGGTTTATGGGTGTCTCCTGTGCATATGTTGGATTCACAAGTGAAGAAGACAGTCTTATTTTCAAATAGTTTCTGGTTTAGTGAGGGTGAAAACATAAACACATACATTCTAATATAATATTGCGAGGGAAGTTAACTCCAGGTATGAGGATGATCATCCTTTGGTGAGTCTCTGTGACTTCTGAGCTGGGCTTTGAAAGTGGACAGGAAAGTTCATGACATAAGAGGTGGTGAAGTGGAGAGATTGTAGGCAGAGGAGCAGCAACACATTTGGTTTTCTAGACTCTAAAGTATGGGGGTTGGGCCACAGAGGAGGGCAGGGTGGGGAGATAAATTATAGAACATCATGTAAGTACATTTGACTTCGTTTACAGCAATATTGCAGCATTGAAATGGAGGAGTCTGGAGACAGGTTGAGACGGGGCAACTGTGGCCAGATCATGAAGAACCTGGTAGTTACTGAATTCAGTTTTGTGAAGATTGAACCAAGGCAGGATTGGTGGTGATGGACAATGAGCATATAAGAGTCTTCTTGTCCAGTGGATGTCCTCTTTTAGACCCCACAACAGCCCTCGGTTAGTGTTAGTGTCCTCATTTTACAGATGAAGAAAATGACCTAAGAAAGATTAAATAAGTTGACCAAGATTATACACTGGTAAGTGGCAGGCATAGGATTCAAATCTAACTCTTTGGGACCCTAAACTCCAAAACGCTGAACTACCTGGTTAGAATGTTAAAATTTGCCCCTAAATTTTACGGGGCACTAAACCCAGCACTCTGGAGTGCTGAAACTGAAGGATCACAAATTTGAGCCTAGTTTGGGCAACTTATGGAGACCCTCTTGGAAGAAAAAGGGGGTTGGGTGAGGGTGTGGCTCAGTGTGAAAGATCTGGGTTCATTCTTAGAACCTCAAAAACAAACAAAAAACCACCCCTCTGGATGTACTTACACAACCTAACCCTCGGAGAGCATTTCCTATGCCACGTCAGGAGTGGAGGTCAGACATCTCAAAGCTCCCCTTCCATTACAGCACTGTGAGGACACTAGGCCATTGCTGTGGAAATGCATGGACAGGTCCGCCCCAAAGCATTCAGGGGTGGCTTAATGTTTGGAAGCAACACTGATTATGCTCTGTGGTTGGCATTCCTGGCATCCTCTCTTGCAGCTGCGCAGAGCAGACGGCCTAACTGCGTGCAGGGCCATAGTGGGGAACCAAGCATGGTGAGGTGGGAGCAACTGTCCCAGGGCAGGCAGGCAGAGTAGGTGACAAATGACCACAAACATCAGGCTAAAACCACCCATGTTTATTTTCTCAGTTTCTGCAGGTCAGGGGTCCAGGCACAGCCACTTGCTCAGTTGGCAAACTCCATATATTTTCTGAACAGAAAATGGTTCTGTTCCAAGCCCTACATTGTCAGCTGGATGCTTGAGTCAGGGGATCAGCTTGCTTCCAGCCTCCTTCAAGTTAATGCCGGACTTCCCTTCCTTGCAGCTGTAAGAAATGGGCTCTGAGATTTCACCGGTGACGAGGCCCTCTCAGGTACAGAGGCTGTCTCGGCAGCTTCCTCTACAGGGCTCATATCTCCAACCAGCATGAACCTCTCTATGGCTACTCACAAAATTTTTATGTTCTGTGATGTAACAAGGAGCGAGACCCCATCACTTTTGTATTCGCTACTGCTCAGAAGCAAATCTCAGGTTCTCCTTGCATTCAGAGGGAGAAAATTACAGGAAGACATCAGGAAGCAGGAATTTTTAGGAGTGAATCTGGGGTCTGTCACCCACAAGGGCCCTGCTTAGAATTTACAAATAATAATAAAGCCAACTAAAGTTGGTTTACTGTTTTATGAATAGCAGGGGCTGGACATCCTAGACATTGTGGTAAATTACTCTATAAAAAAATTAAATTCTGAACAGTTGTGGAGGTGGGAACTGAGTTTGAGTAAGAACTTGTAAGCTTCATCTAAAAAACTACTTACCTTTTAGTAAGCATTGTATTCAATATGGAAGTGAACTTGTTCTTCTAATAGTTGGCTTCCAACATGAAGCCTCAGTTGAAGGCCTTCAATTGAGGTGTTTGTAATGGTTCAGAATAATCTGAGGCTGTTCTGAGTACATCTACATATGGGTATCTCCGACCCTGATGGAAGTCCAGAGCACTCAGATCTGTTTAAGCAGGAATGCAATGAACTGGGTTCGTAACACAGTGACTGCGAAGGCAAGGAAACTAAACTGCAGTTCTTTGACAGTTCTGTTACTTTATCGCTTGCAGTGTTTGTTTAAAATTTTTCAGAGAAGAAAGCAGTATCATGTCATTTGTCAAATGCACATTGTACCCAATTCGTGAGAATTTTACTAGATTTCCACACGATCTTTAAAATGGAAAATTCCTTTAAAATTGTTTATAATAATAATATATATATTTTTGCAGTACCAGGGATCAAAGTCAGGAATTTACCCTTGTCAGCCAGCTGTGGCGCCACTGATCTATTTGTCTTCAGCCCTGTTTATTTCCATTATTAGTTTTTTTAGCTAGGGTCTCTCTGTGTAGTTCAGGCTGGCTTTGAACTCATCATGTAATCTAGGGTGACTTCATGGTGATCCTTCTGCCTCAACCTGTCAAGTGCTGGGATCACAGACTTGCACCACCACATTTGGCAAATTTGTTTATGTAAGTACCATGCACTGACTGATTGTGCTACTGGAGCTACAAAGTTGTTTATTTTAAAACTAAAGGACAGAGCCAGGGATTTAGGTTAGTGGCACTGCACCTGCCTGGCAAGCACAAGGTCCTGAGTTTAATTCCCAGTAAAGAAGAAGGAGAAGGGGATGAGGAAGAAACAAACAACAAACTAAATGACAGGCCAGGTGTGGTGCTGCATGCCTATAATCCCAGCACTTGGGAGGCTGAGGCAGGAGCATTACTGTGAATTTGAGGCCAGCCTCATCTACGTAGTGAGTTCAAAGCCAATCTGAACTACACAGCAAGATCCTATCTCAAAAAACTAACCAATCAACTAAACAAACCAACAAAACCCCCATAACAAAAACTAAAAGATAAAAATGGGAGTGGTGACACAGGCCTGTAATCCCAGGACTCTGGAGTGGTTGAGGCAGGATGATATCTATGAATTCACCCTAGGTTGCATAATGAGTTCAAGGGAGGCCTGAACTGTATAGCAAGGCCCTATTTCAAAAGCAAGACACTTCAAGGACGATTGAGAAAACAAAGCATTGCATCAGTACCATAACTTAGTAGTTGGCTACTAACTCTAGGTAAACTTTTTTCCTGCTGCTGAGAAATGGAAATAAACAGCCAGGACAGTGGGCCATAGCACTTGTCTAGCCTTCTATAGTATTATGTTTGCTTTAAGAAACATAATACTTAAACATATTTCCTTCAATATCACTCTTTAAGGTAGATCCTGCTACTATTTTTATTTTATAGATAGTGACAGTCTGGGACACAAAACGATTGTGATTTGCTCCAGATCGTCCAACGGCAGTATCAGCGCTGAAATCTAGAGTTCCGGAAGCGCGTCTCTAATGCCTGCATTCTCAGCTCTAGTCAGGAAAAACCAAGCAGAGCAAATATATCCCCATAACCTTGAGAGCCCGTGGACGGAAGCTCTCCGAAGGACAGTGAGGCTTCTCGCCATTCCTGGAACGTCCCTGCTACCTCTTGAACAGAGGGGATGTCGGGTTCCCAGGGACCCCGCAGGGTCTTTCGGGGTGCCCTCTGGGCGTCCCCGCGCCACCCTCTCCGTGCCCTTCCCCGCTCCCGCCCTCTTCTGCCAGCCCAAGGTTTCTCCTGGCCCTTCCCAGCTTCCGGTCCTTTGCTCCAGGCCAGGTCGCCGGGGCAGGCAGTGCCAGGCGCTCAGGAGTCCTCTATTTACTGTTTGGTTTCCACGGTGACACGTAGGCGCCGTCAGAGCCTCCCGTCAGCGGCCCGCACGCGGCCCCCACCCGGCGCCGTGACGTCTGCCCGCCGCTTCCGCTCGGCCCATATTTGGCGCAGCCGCGGCGCCACGGGTGGGGAGCGGGCCTCCCGCCACGCCCCCCCCCCCCCGCCGCCCCGCACCCTGCCGGCGGCCCGGAGGACGCGGCCCGTACCCCTCCCTCGCCGGGCGAGTGGGGGCGAGCGGGCGGGGGCGCCGAGAGCCTAGGGCGCGCGCAGGAGCTCGCTCCTGGTCCCTCCGCCTGTGGGGCTGCAGTGCAGACTCGGGGCTGTGTCGTTTTCCGGGTGGGTGATCTAGGATCACGATTTTCTCCCTGTGCCCGGAAATCACGGAAACAGCCCTCCCTCGCCTATTTTATGTTTTATAGGTTTGAGTTTGAATGTTTCGCGACGGTGCAACGGAAAGCTTTGAAGACTCGGGTTTTGGAGTCACCGTTGCCCGCCGGGGGGGGGGGTGACCTTGCGAAGGCCACTTCCCCGCCCCCGGCCTGGCGATGCCCCAGCCCTGCGTCGAGGCCCCGAGCGGGCACCTCCCGTCACCTCCGACCGCCCCCTCCCTGACAGGGGATGGGACTGAAGTTCTGCGATGGCCCCTCCCGTCCTGATCTGGGCCCGAGCTGGATCTGTGTCTCTTTGCTCTTTGGTCAATTAGCCACTTAATTAACTTTAGTTAACTGGCCACTGAATGAATCCCAGGCAGGCCTCACCTTCCTGGAGCCAGACTCCTGCAGTTCCTCTCCAAGGTGGAGGGAATATTGTGATGATGATGATTAATAACCGCGCGCGCGGCAGGGTTACTGATGCACAGCGACATGCGGATGCAAAGGGCAACAGACATTCCTGGGAGGGATCCGGTGAGATTCCAGAAATCTCTGAGGAGCCGTGGGTGTGTTCCGCTGGGCCGTGGGGCGGGGGCGGGGCAGGCAGCGCCGCAGTGGCTTCTGCTGGGCAGCCGCTCCATGCGGGGAGGAGGTGGCGAGGCTGTTCCGCAGGACGCCTGTCCCCCCTCCCGCGCCCCGGGCTGGCTCCCCGTCTCCTCTGGCCGAGGAATGGGTGATTTTTGGAATTTCGGGTCTGCGCGGCACGTCAAAGGTCATTCTCTAACGACCTGGGTACCTCACGCATGGGGAAGCCAAGGCTCAGAGAAGTAGATTCATCCACTCAAAGTTACGTAGCTAGTCAGAAGCAACTAGAAGTCAGATTTCTGGCCTCAAATTTTGTTCCTCCTAGGGGCTCCTAACTCTCTGTGCTTTGTAGTAGCTTCAGGACTCTTCGGCCTGGCCCAGCCGGTCGTGTGCACAGTGAAGCTCTGCATGGACTGCAGGGCTCCAGAAGGACATCTCTCTGTCCATTCAGAGCAGGTCATGGCCCCAGGAGTGGGCTGGCGGCTAAGAGGTGTGACCTCCCCAAAGCCACGAGTGCTCCTCCTCACCACAGCTGGACTGGCTGTCTGTCTAGGGGCAGACCAAGCTGGAATTGGCTGCTCTGAAACCACAGGAGGCTGAGTGGCCTGTGTCCCTGGAAACCGAGCCCTGTCCTGCTCTTTGAAAGGACTTTTCGTGGTGCCTGAGGTGGTGGCCGGGAGGATGCCTGTTCTCGTGTTCCTCTTTCCCTTTCTGTCTCACCCAACCTCCTCTCACACCTTCCTTCTCTGACGTCCAGCTATGAGGGGCGCTCGCACTGAGTGTCTGCGGACAACCCTCTAGCCTGACCCACTGGTGTCCTACAGGGTCTGCTCGGCTGTTGCGACTTGGAGCTGTAACCGCAGAGTAGCAGCTCTGCCCCCTGATGGTCATTGCCGGTAGAGCACCCTCCATCAATTCCAGAAGTGTCCTCCCTGCGCTCTGGGTTTGGGGAACAAGTTTCCTTGCTGGCTCTGACAGAAAGAGCAAACCCTGGCAGCCAAAAAGCAAACTGCTCTACTTTTTTTCCTGTCTTGTTTATTTCTGAGGCCAGAGCCTTCTATGTGAATGCAGTAAGACCGTTCTGAAATTTCTCTTGCCAGGATTGCTATATATCAAAAACTTACCCCAACTTTCAACATCCTACCTCCTTCAAAATAAGTACTTGGACTGTGCTATAGATCTCCTGAAATATTGCTGTACACAAAGCCAGTACACAGGGTGTGATTATCTGCTCCCCCTTTTAATAGCTGTTGTGTTCTTACGGGTGGGGAAAGATCTTATGTGTATTTTATGTTCCTAGACCCCTGGCTGCCTAGCACAGGGCTGGAGGACAGAAATGGTACTCAGTGCATCCTTGTTTGTTTGTTTTTGAGACAGGGTCTCGCTTTGTACTTCAGGCTGGCTCTGAGCTCACTATGTAGTCCAGGCAAGCCTCGAACTCAGCAATCCTCCTGTCTCTGCCTCCCGAGTGCTAGGATTACAGGCGTAAGCTGCCACACCCGGCACTGTGGTATGCGGTATTGATTGCTGGTGGGCGTGAGTCACCACACCCAGCATTGTATGTGTTCACCGGGGATTGAACTCAGGACTTTGCGCTTGTGAGGCAGGCGCCAGAACCACTGAGCTAACCCTCCAGCCCAGTGCATCCTTGTTTTTTAAGTGACTAATTTCCACAGAAGCAATCCAAAGCCTTTGCTTAGATAAAGCTTCTAGAACTCTTAGCTGGGGGGATCTAGATAGTGATCAAATCAAAATGTGACCTTGCACAATAAGTTGTTTCACAAGAGAACATGGACAGACGCCACCCACTGTGGGTGAGGAAGTCTGAAGTTGGAAGAGGCTTTCAGAGGAGAGAGGGGGAGGACGTAGTTCGGGAAGGTCAAAGGGGCAAGAATTAGGACAGGCGTCCTCTGGCCGGCACCGGGAGGAAGGCGAGTGAAGAGGCAGCTTCACTCTTATTTCCCATGTGGCCTGGGACATGTTTGTTCTGAAGGGGACACAGAAATGAGGACCTCTGGGTCCCTTCTGTACCATCTTTTTGGGGTGGAGCATAAGTTCTAGTGTCAGGTAGATCTGGGTTGACGCTTTCTATGTTTGTGACTTTCTGGCTCCTCCATTTCTCATCTGTGACTCCAGACAAGAGTCCGTCACCAAAGCCTTGTGAATGTTACGTATTTGTCAAATGCCTGACTTATAAGGAACATAACAGACAAAAGCTATAGTTATTATTATGGATGAGAAGAGCCCCACAGTAAGGAGAATAGGGTGTCCCAAATCTCTTTTTTTTTTTTTTTTTTTTCTGTACTGGGGATCGAAACTTGCCCTTGCCAGGCAGGCACAGTTTGGATGTTCCAAATCTCGAGAAAGCGTGAACTTACTGAACAGCAAAGAGACTAGCAGTACTTACAGTGTCAGGGAGAGGTGGGCCCTGGGTCTGGGCTGCAGTCACTCTTACAGTATTTGAGGCAACCAGGAGTGACTCGATTCTTGAAGCGGTTCTAGAAAGTTTCTGCTCTGGGGCTTCTCTGAGGGTGTGGCCCCAGTGGAGCAGGGTGCCAGGAGCAGAGACCCTCCTACCCTCCTTCCCAGAACGGGGTTTAGCTGAGGAGGGCGTGTGCCGGGTGGGCCTTGGAAACCTGTTGAGGCGTGTGTATGTGTGGGGGGCACAGAGACCATCCAGGGTATCCTGCCCCTGCAGGTGGACTCCCGGGCTTGGCATGGGCAGAACCCGCCTGTGAGCCTCCTCCAGGTTGCTGTTCCTAACCCTGAGTGCGGTCACCCCACCCAGCCTGACCGGATAGCGGAAAGGAGGGTCTGAGACCACAGGAATCTTAACGTCTGGAAAGTACTGAGCGCCCCACGCAATGCTGTGCACATTTCTTTGAGTTCTTTCTGAAGGGGAGGCAGGCAGGGTTTCACAAATCAAAAGCAAGGGGGTGTTGCTGCCCCAGATGTGTTGGGAATCACACTTAAGGTCCTCCTACTTGACAGTTCTTGTCCCGTGACACAGGAGTTTCGTGTTCCCAAACAGGCCAGGGGGGCCTAACACTAAGTAAGCTGTTAACTGGACCCCAAACAGCTTGAGGCTCTGACGGACTCATCCTCAGAGCCGCTGGGGCATCACAGAGGTATCTGTCAGCCCCCTTCCCAAACGCTTATTTCCAGTGGAGTGGGCCCGAGGGAGCAGCCTCTTGAATGGAACTCGACAGTGGAGACTATTTAAAAAAGAAGAAAAAAACCCACATACAATACCAGAAAACCACAGCTGGGCTGTGGGTGTAGCTTAGCGTTTGTGAGGTCCTAGGTGCTATATCACACACACACACACACACACACACACACACACAAAACAAAAACCCCCTCCAGCTTATGAAGAGTCATGCAGGCAGAGAGAATGTATTTCTTCTTTTTGTTTGTCTGTACTTTCTGATATTTTTATTTCATTTTGTTACTGGCAAGCACATGTATTGCTCTTGTAATATGTAAAAATATTTTTAAAATGTTCTCAGTAGAGCAGTATGTTTGTTTGCTTTTAAATAGAAAACAGAACATAATAAAGGACAAGGTGTAAAAACACCCCCTTACTTTTTTTTTTAAATGCTTTTCCCTTTATTACCCAAAGATATAGATGTTCCTGGTAAAAACTTTTGAAAATTCACGCAATAAAAACATACAGAAAATAAAAATCAATTGCAATCCCATCACAGGAATAATCAGTGTAATATATACTTTAGTTACATGCTACAGTTTTTCCACTAGGGACATGTCACACTACTGTTTTCTGTTTGTTTGTTTGTTTTACAGTACTGGGTATTGATTGAGAAGCTGTGCACCTTCTAGGCAGATGCCATAGTGATGGTGCATCCTGAGTCCCTTTTCAAGTTTTCTTTTGAGACAGAGTCTTGCCAGGATTGGGTCTTGAACGTGTGACCCTCCTACCTCGCAACCTCTGGGAAGCTGGGTTGCAAGTGTGTCTGCTTTTTAAACACAGCAGCCACCGAGTATTTTCCTGTGTGATCACTTTAATAGTCATCCAGATTTCTAGTTATAAGATCCCACAGTGGAATCAATCCTGCAGTGTTGGACCTGGGGGTTGTTTGTAAATTCTTTGTTTTATGAGTTCTCTGCTGTGGTATCTTAGCAGCTACATTTTTGTGTGCACCCGGGGTTATTTCTTCAAGGGCACGCCACAGGGAAGGCTCATGCCGGAGGCTTGTGCAATGGAGCTGTGCAGTGTCAGTACAGTAACAATTAGTAGGATGTGCAGTTCCTCCTGTCACACAAGAGGGTGGTGCGTGCTGAGCGTTCCGATCTGAAAGTCTGAAATGCTTCAAAATCTGCAATTTTGGGAGGGAGGGAGGTCAAACCTAGGGCTTTGTACATGCCAGACAAACATTCTACCACAGATCTACATCCCTAATCCTATTTTTTTTTTCTTTTACAGAGTTTTTGTGACAGGATCTCACTAAACTGCCCAGGCTGGCCTCCAACTCACGATCCTCCCTGTGATGGTTTGGGTCTAAAGTCTCTCCAAGTCTCAGGTGACCACAGGTGGTCCTTCTTCAGTGGTGGGTGAATCTAGAGTGTGTAATGCTGGGACTAAGGGCATGTGATGACTAAACAGGTTCACAGCGGCAGAAAGATGCCACGGCTTTCTGTTGCTTTGCTACCTTCAGCCCACCATGAACTTCTGACTCTGCCTGGGAACCCACTGACTATGGAGTAAAACCTCTTTAAACTGTAAGCCAAATAAACCTCTCCTCCTTTTACTCTGGGTGTTAGGTATTTTGTTTCAGCAAAGGAGAGAGAAGTAACAAAGACACTCCTGCCTCAGCCTCCCGAGTAATTGGAGTTGCAGAGGTATGCCACCACACCTGGCCGAAGTCTGCAGCTTTTTGAACACTGACTTGTGGTCACAAGTGGAAAATTCCACACCTGAGTCTGTGGCAAGGTCAGAGTCAAAATGTAGGCACACTAAAAATGTTGGACAAAATGATCTTCAGACTATAAGCATTAGGTAAATATGAAACAAAATGAATTTTGTGTTTAGACACCTATGCAAATACTTTTAAAAATCCAAAATACTTCTGATTCCAGTTAAGGGCTACTCCACCTTACTAGGTGCTTGCTGTGCAATCTGAGGAAAGGACGTATCCTAGTAGCTGCCTAACTGCCCTGTTCTGAGGCTTTTGTTTAAGTACTGTGTGAAGTGGTGCCTGGCAAGGCCCACGGTGTCTTCTGACGCAGCACTTGCCTTGAGTCATCATGGACATGGAAGTCATTGCCTGGGCCGGCTGAGAGAGCACAGGAGGTTTGGGCGGTGAATGGGGAAGACGCTGGGGAGGGGGTGTCTGCATGGGTTCCGCGGAGCAGGGACTCGGGGAAGGTGAAGGAGCAGCAGTCCCTTGGGACGGCAGAGGCCACTTCCGCTAGGCCCCAGCTGCTTCCTGCCTTTCTCCCTTTAGGTCCTGTTCCCACGGAGAACCAACGCCTCTCCACTCCCGTGCTGCCCCAGGCGTCCCCGGCTGTCAGGGTCAGAGTGCCTCTGCTGATGGCCTCCCTCCTGGCCGCCCTGTGCTGCTTGCTCAGGTCCTCAGCACCTGCACAGATCAGGCCTGCAGTGCCTGGCACTGTGTGCCCTCAAGATCCCACTGTGTGCAGGGTCTGGCTTTGCCTCATGTTACCGTGGGATCTTCCTAACATGGAAATTCTGCCGCAGACGGTGTGGGCAGTGTAAGATTCCGCATCTGGCCATCTCCGAAACCAGTGGCCAGC
>PVIC010004518.1:0-62206 GCA_004025085.1 Thryonomys swinderianus
AACTTCTGCCAACACAATTATGAGCCGTTTCACCACTAGTATATTCAGAATGAAGATGCAGAAGAAAATCTAACTACAATCCTTGGAGAACAAATGTAGTTACATGAATTGATGGGTTCAATCTCAATATATTACATTTTGAAAAATATTATATGTCACCACATGCTACTATTCTGTCTTCTGTTGGACACTTATTTGTTGACAAATTTCTCTCTACCACTCTATAAACACAGTAAAAATCTCTGGTTGGAAAAAAAAAAGACTCAATCTTTGAGTAAGAAGTTAAACTCCTAATTTATAAAAAGGATAATTTTAAAATTTCAGTAGAGTTTTAAAAAAATTCATAGCTAGGATAGCAAAAATGCAAAGAAAGTATTTAAAATCAAATATAGTGACACATTAAACAAAAAACTGACAAATATTTAGTTTTTGGTTTAGCTATGTATACTTCCTTATGCATAGTGCTTTTTATTTATTTATTTTTTTTTTGAGACAGGGTCTCAGTTTGTAGTTCAGGCTGGCCCTGAGCTCACTATGTAAGCCAGGCAAGTTTTGAACTCAACAATCCTCCTGGCTCTGCCTCCCAAGTGCTGGGATTATAGGAGTGAGCCACCATGTCCTGCACAGTGGTATGTGGTCTTGATTGCTAGTGCGTGTGAGTCACCATGTCCGGTATTGTATGTGGTTACCAAGGATCGAACCAAGGACCTTGTGCTTCCCAGGCAGGCGCTGGAACCACTGAGGTAAATCTCCAACCCAGTGCTGTTATTTGTTGATAAGCAGTTCTATAGTATCACTGCACTGGTCATTTCAAGTGTTATCACTGTCCCACGTGATAGCACTCGATGGGGCTCCAGGATATCACACTGGTCCTGGGCTGGGCCTTTGACCTGCGAAGCCAATGGAAATCTTTTCTTAGGATTCACATGCAAATCCTGAGAGCAAAATTCCCCTGTCCCGTTTCAAAGGTTTACTAAGGAATACGTTTATTGAAAACTGTTTTATGCGAACCCACATTGCAGCATACCCAAGGCATAGACTCAGATCAACTGAGTAAGATGGAGATTGCAGATGGCTTCTTTGCTTTAACTTACAACTAATCAGCAATGTGGTACTCTGGCATCATGGGAATATACACTTTTCCAAAAATCTTTCACCAAAAGATTTTTGCTATGTTAATGATCGTTTCTCTGAATCAATATTTAAATAAGCTTAACCAAAAATTGCTAAATCTACCCTTGCTTTTTATATTTAATGGGTGGAATTTTGCAACCTGTTATAGTTATTAATTGTAAGACAGGTGATAGAATTTCAGACATATTAGGATATTTTTATTTAATTTCAAGTAACACCAGTATAAGACATATTTCTCTTTTGCATCCTATAAAGAAAAAATATGACAGTGTTTTGTACTATTGAAAACTATATTTGTTGTGCGTTTAATGTCCCTGAGATTTATTTATAAATAAATATTTAATATGATTTTACATATTATTAAAATAACTTTACATTTAGAATTGATTCTTTTAAATTGAAGAAAAAGACCAAATGATTGATCCCAGAATTGCTGGTTTGTGAGCATTCCACACATAGGAAACTGTATTTCCAAAAGTGTTAGTTTTAGGGAAAAACAATCTATTGTTGAGTTGGGTTTTCTTCCAAGCAGTTAAAATTTCTTTCTGCAACACTCAGTGGGCTTAAATTTAACTAACAAGGTCAACAGAAAACTTTTAAACAGCAACAGTTTGTGCCTTTTTCCAGTTGTCTTACTAACAATTCGTTTGTTAAATTATCAGTTCTCTGAACTTATACATGACATAACCCACAATATTAATTATAAATAATAATAATAAATTATTATACATGCCAGGTAACTTTGATTTCAAAAAGGTTAAACGGTAAAACAAAATGTGCATATCAGAGTCAAAACAGCTTGTCAGAGAAATGGTGAAGTTAGCGAAATTACAGAAATGGTGACAAAACAGCCGGAGCATTCGGAAGAGATTTCTCCGAGGGGAAACCATTGTGGAGGATGATACAGGAGAGACGCCTGGCAATCAGAGTCTGGGAGGGGCTTCGCACCTAAGTAAAGTACTGAGAGGGTTGTGTGAGGGGACGGGAAATAGGAAAAGCAAACTAGGCAAGAAGAATCTTCGTCAAGGAGACAAGTTTCAGTCCAACTCTTGTAAACGCTGGAGGCAGCACTGTTACAGGAGGCTGCCCCTTCTCTAGAGACGCAGATGTGCACCCCAGATCCACGGGTCAGGAGGCGACATGAGTCACGGGCAGTCTTCTGCAGGCCACGGGCAGTGCCGCTCTCAGCATCGAGGAATGTGTCAACGGGCCAAGTGGAGGTTAGGTTGAGGTAACAGAGTTTGAGGTGTCTGGTTAAATATAATTCTTTTGAGCTATATTCTTAAAATTGTCAACTAAATGCTTTTCAATAGCAATGCAACACAGAAGGAATTTGTGAATTGTAGAAAGTTGAAGGCAAGTTCATCAAAACGGTATGAGAGTTAGGGCCAGAAAGCTGTGTCAGTAGAACAATTTCCCAAACTGTATCACATAGTTATAAGCAGCAGATGAAATCATGCCAAATGAAGTGTTCTATAAATGATAGGAAATAGCGGTGTTTTTCTACAATGACGATGCTTTGAGATAGCATTAAAAAAAAAAAAAACCTTCTTGGTAGAGTTATGTTTTAGTGTCAGCCCACGTAAGCACTTTCTGAATATTCAGATTTCAAAACAATTTTCTGTCAAAGATGTTGATAATTACTAGTATATTCCAATTTTTATCTAATACTTCTAACTGTACTCAGATAAAACAGATGTCTGGACAGTGGAAATTGACAGGAAAACTTCAAAGTTTTGATCAAAAATTATTTTTAGTGATCTCAAGTACTTTTAAATTATATAATAATTGTACAATTTTTAAAGTGTTGGAATTTTTTTCTAATATTAAATGAGGTGTAATTTTAAAAAACATACAGGTATTTAAATATCACTGGGGAAACTACAGCTTTTAAAGTACTGGCATCAGAGTTTTTCTTAAAATAGACAATAAAAGAAAGCTTTTTTTTTTTTTGAGACAGGGTCTCGCTTTGTAGTTCAAGGTAGCTCTAAGCTCACTATGTAGCCCAGGCAAGCCTTGAACTCAACAATCCGCCTGTCTCTGCCTCCCAAGTGCTGGGATTACAGGTGTGAGCCACCACGCCCGGCTAAAAGAAAGCTTTTTGAGAAGATGTCTTTGTGATTAATAATTTTTTTCTGTTCTGGAGTAAAATTTCTCTTTAGTTTGGGTTTTCTGAATTTAAGTCACTTTTTCAAGATTTGTCCTCAAAAATTATTTCAATCCTTGCCCATTGCTGGAGTAAATGGCCTTCCATTTGTGATCATATTGTTCTCTTATGATCAACGTCCCCCTTTTAGAAAAGCCTTGATATTCTGTGGTTTGTAATCGTATCTTTTGTAAACATTGGAGGGAAAAGAACATACCATAAAATATCCATTTTTCATTTTTTATGACAACTATTGTTTCATTTTAATGATTTCTGATTGCATTTTAAAGCACACTGCTAAATGAGCTGTTACATTAGTGTTTTGAAAACTATAAACTCTCCGTGAGACCTGATCTCATTACTCCTTATTGTTACCACACTGGTTGCTAGTAAGATTTTTAAAGACTTTTAAAATGTTTTTTCATAGGAATATGAAGATATGCAGCCAAAATTTTATCAGGAATATGTATTAAGATGTAATAAGAAGTAAACCATTGTTTAGGAAAATTTACCTGTTTCAAATCAAGAAGGTATCTTTCCCTTCAAAGGAAAGAACTGAAATGTTCCCATGCCTTTCAAAACTGAAATCATAGTGTTTTCCCTGGAAGTGAACTCATTAAATCTAAAAACCTTGTAGTCACAAAAGCAATTAGTGTAGAATAAATGAAAAACTTATGGTTTAGACATATTTCTTAAAGAAAAGGAGTGTTATGAAGAAAGGAGTAAACTCTGGAGAAGATGTAGCACTTCAAGTAGCCCTGTGGCTGACCCTGAGGAGGGTCTTCGTTTTTTCTAGTGCCTTAGAGGTAGAGATAAGATGAATAAGATGAGGCTGTTCTTTGCACTGTGAGAACTGGGGCCGTAGTACTGTCTAAAGCTTTGCTCACCATACTCTTGCCCCAACGATAAAAATGTGAAGATCCAATTATCCTTCCTTTGGAAAAAGTGTGAAAATGGGAACTGCAATATCGCTGAGGTTTCTGAATGGGAAAAGAAGATTCTGTTTGTAACTAGTGCGTCTTCCTCACACTGAAGCTCAGTGTGGTCATATCCGGGTGATCAAGACGAAAATACTGACATTTTCCCTGAAAGTTTCAGCTAACACCCCTGGAATACCATATAGAAAAAAAAAGAAAACATTGAAGCAATATCACAAGTCCAGAACCTAACAGACGTCACCTATTCATGCCACGCTGCAGAGGGGACTCCCACTTGGCACAGGCTGATACTCTGTCATTTAGTTTATATACACTATTGAAAAAACAGTCCATAGTATAAGAATGAATGAATTACAAACATATTAGTACATGCTAAACAATTTTATATCATTGAACTTTTTTCTCTCTCTGAATATGTGTGTAAAATTAAAGCAAACAAATGAAAACATAACAAAATATTATTAGAGATATATTTTCTACACAGTAATAAAGTAGATGCTCTACATATAAAAAGAGATCAATGAAATAAATGCTGTATGAGAAGATAAAGTGCAGGTGTAATACAGATGAAGGAAAATTTAGCAAACTCCAAAGTAAAACTAATTGTAGACTTCTCTAGGAAAAAATAGAATATATTGTTAACATAAAAAAACACTTTTGTTGTTTAACAAAAGTCTGAACAGAAACATAAAGATATAGAGAATGTATGGCATAATCCAAGAACAACACTTAATAGTAATGAGTTGTATATTTGAAATTTGTCAAGAAATTTGATATCAGATGTTCTCTCTCTCACACACACACAAATATAGTCGTGTAAAGTTAACTGACTGATTGTGGCAATCATTTTACAAGATGTACCACTGCCTAAACACACCACATTACTCCTTCAACATATGTAACTTTTGTCAATAATATGTGACATAATAATAATAATAATAATAATAATAATAATAAGGAATTCCAGAAGAATCTAAGAAAAAAATTAGAAAAGGAAAATACTAAGATTATAAAAGAGGATTTATAATATTCATACATTTCACCATTAATAATAGATCCATGTTTGTAGGCTATGCATGAAATCTGACCCATAAAAATATCTTCCTTTGAAGTTGTCCTCAAATTCAGGAAAATTAAACTAATTGTAGACTTCTCTAGGAAAATATAGAATATATTGTTAACATCAAAAAAACCACTAAAACAATTTCTCCCTGAATAACTCTACATATATTTAATATAGAACCATTGCTTACTTAGTCATTCAAAACTGAATGTGAGATAAACATTTCGGAAGAAATAAATAGAAACTAATGAAATCCCCAAAGCAGATATATCTAAATAAAAAGTGTATTGATCCTTAGAGGAAAAAACTCACCAGAAATATTTTCCAGCACACAAACTGATTTTCACACATAAAAAATGCAAATATACCGGTTTCATATTGTCTTGCTTTTCTCTGGAAGTGCTGGCCAGAGGTTTGCATGCGATGGATTTGTGGAAATAAGGGGCTTCTAGGGCCACAAGTCTACAAGCACTGGAAGTGCAAAGGCAGAGACTGAAGAGAGCCTACCGGGCGCAAACTGTGTGATCTCACCTGTTGACATGGTAGGGCTTGTAGGTAGGGTGTCTAAAGAGGCCTACTGGCTTGAATGGTAAGTTCACAAAAGATCACATTTGAAAAAAAAAGTTTTAAATTATTACCCCAAAATATAAATGAGGAATAACATAAAGTGGGTCGGAAACAAAGAGGCAGATATTTTGGAGATTATGAAGAGGATTATGAGAAATAGAAGAAAGGGAAGGTAGAAGAAGTGGTAAAATCTGAAAAATGAAGAAGATATAATATACATGTACCACTTCCCCAAAATGAATGTGACCATTATGTATCACAAACATACTTTAAGAAATAAGGGATTCAAGGATATTTCAAAAAGCAGAAATGTTTTACATCTTCAACTCTCATGGCATAAGCAAATATTTTCATACTCTCAAGGGTTGTGATTTGTTACATAGTCCACTGAGAAAATTCTACATCATAGTTAAGAGATCTATTATCAGACAAAGTGAAGTTTAAATGAAACTTTCTGTTTCACTACTTAGATATTACTGGGAAAGTTATTTTACCTCTGCGAGCCTTTATGGGGCTGATATAAGAATAAAACTAGATGATGTATGCAAATCTGATTACTATAATATCTGCACATAGGAATTGCTCAGTAATTGGGAATCTCATGAATTTATTTTTCAATTAAAATGTATTTGAAAATGACAACTTTTGAAATAATTTATTTTATGGAGTGAGATGAAATCTCAGTGTTGTTTTCATCTGCATCTCTCGAATGACTAATGACATTGAGCATTTCTTCATATGCTTCTTAGCTGCTTTTACATCTTCCCCTCAAAAGTGTCCATTTCGGATGTCTAGTTTTGAATTGGGTCTTTAAATTTGGGGGGGACTGATTTTTTTCAGCCCTTTATACATTCTAAATAGTAGCCCTTTATCTGAGGAACAGCTGGTAAATTTTTTTCCCCATATTGTTGGTTGTCTTTTTACTCTTCCAGTGACTTCTTTTGCTGTGCAGAACCTGTTTAATAGAATGAGATCCCATTTGTTGATTCCTTCTATTAGCTCTCGTGCTATAGAGGTTTTGTTCATAAAGTCTTTCCCTAAGCCAGTGTCTCCAAAAGTTCTATCTAACCTGCTTTCCAGTAGGTTTAATCTGTTTGTTTTAATATTTAGGTCTCTGATCAACTTTGATGTTGTAATGATTTTTAATAGACTCTGAAGCACTCTGTCATAGAAAGGGAAAGGCTAGTGACCCATTGTGATCCCATTAGGGAAGTAGAGGAAGGAATGATTCTTTTCTCTTACCCTTATTGCAATGGAAATTTCCCTGTTTAAGTATAGGTCATGCAAACATCTTCCACTAAGCAAAATAATCATATACACGTTAATAGATCGCCGCTTCCCCATCCAAAAAGCCATGTGACAGCTATTTTCCCCTCTCACTTGTTACCGCACACAGCATGCTTATTTATGACAGGACTTGAGCAATTGGATCCGTGCACTGAGTTGAATTCTTTACAAATCAAACAAATTTCAGTGGTGTTTAGAGATGAGCAGACACAGGCTAGGTCACTGGTGGAAAGGTGGGAGTCTTATCTGTAGATCGCTGGACCTTACCGTTGGGTTCACTGTCCTTAGAGACCTGGAAAACTATAATATATGATTTTCACATGTTTCATTTTCCATAAGCTAGCTATAAGGTTTACCTGCTACTTTAAAGCAAGAAACCTGTCAATTGCCCCTTACAAAAGAAAACTTTTAACACGTAATTAGAATTAAATTTAAGGTAGATTTGAAATTTCATATATATAAAAACCTTGACCTAGACTATTAATTGTGTTACATTTCTCTGTATATACTGTTCAAAGAAGTCTTTCTTTATTTGAAGAACTGATAATGAGATCAAGAAAAGTTATGTTTAGGAAAATGTATTATTTCCTTTATAGTCATGTTCTCTTTCATTTAAATCAACGTTTGATAAGAAAATTGGCTAGTTTATTAACAATGATGCTATTGTAGAAGTTGATTAAAGCTTGTTAGGTTAAAAAAGAAGTTAGTTTTAATTATCTATCATTTTAAATTAATTTCCCTAAATTTCTGTATAAATCCCAAAAGAGTCAAGGAAATTGGAATATTTTCCCATACACTCCTAAAATGGCGTTAAAATTTAATCTTCCATAATAGCTGTTAAAAAGAAAAGCAAAAGATAGAAAGCTGAGAGGCTTTAGGAGTGCTTTATGTGCAAATCAGTTCACTCCCTTCATACCGTGCACATTGTACAGTATTATATATTCAGAACTGCAGCGCTGACGCGTTAACCACTGTTCGCAGTCACCTGCCTAGCGCCTCTGGGGAACTAACGAGAAATCCAGATCCTCTCATCCGACTCCAGATCGCCTGGATCCTCATGCTGAGAGAACCATAAGCACTTCAAGTCAACTTGCTGCAGGATACACTGTACTAAACCATTGCGTAAAAGCAAGTGAATCAAAGAAGGAAACCCCTCAGCGCTGCCGCCCACGCCGCGCTTTTAGCCACAGCTGTGACTCCGGCGGTAGGAGGACCGGCTTTCCTGTCTGCGTTTGACACGCCTTCGGGTCTCTACATCCGGGTCACACGTGAAAATACACCACAGAAACATTAGTCAAACGAAACATTTCAAAAGTGCAAAAAAAGAAAATAGATGATTGGAAATATTTAAATGAGTTTCAAGATATCTTGGGTCATGGTTTCTTTCTCCTGGTTCCTATGTTAGCTGGAAAGTATCAGTTTTTCCTTGATGGTTTCTCCCTGGAAGAGTTCCGCATCCGTGCCAGCAGCATGACTGGACCACTTCATCCAACAAAACCTTCCATCAGTCACCCATTCTTATTATATGGTGAAGAATTCTTGTTTTTAACTGATAAAAAGTCTATCGATTTAACTGTAAATGCTATACTTTTAACCACATTGGTATGAAAAGTATTACCTATTCTGAAACAAATTTAATTAGAAAAGAAAAGGCGCATCTGATGGGTGAGAAGGCAGCCCTGTTTTTTTTTTTCTTCAGTACCAAGGATCACACTGGAGACAGCGCCCTCGTGAGGCAGGCACCAGAATCACGGAGCCAAATCCCAGCGCTCATAGCTTCATTTTCTTCCTGTGTTACTCCGCTCTGAAGTAATTTTGAGGCAAAAGATGACTATTCCAGAGGGATGTTGCAGGGTTTATTTTTGCCCACAAATCTTATTTTTTTCTGGAAATTACAGGAGAAAAAGTGTATTTTTAATAAACTCGTACATAGCATTTCATGTGCTCATTTAAAGAGCTGTAAACACCACTGGAAACTTTTAATGTTGGAAACTTCTGAGCGTTAAAATCTGTATCTGAGGGAAGTTAGGCAATTCCATGGCCAGAGAAATAACATTACAGTGATCAGAGTTGTGCTTTTCATCTTACAGCTTACAATGCAAAAGCAATGCTCTTCCCTTATCATTAGACACATAAATTCACAACTCTCAGTATAAATTAGAGATAAGTTAGTTGAGGAAGAAACTTCCAAAGACAGATTTCTATCAAAGCCAGTGCCTCTGATTCCAAACATATACTAAATTTGTTAAAATTCTAAGTAGTGAACTGTTCTGGCAGCTCCAGATATAAATATTGTTTTGCCAGTATTCTTTTTTTTTTTTTTTTTGAGACAGGGTCTCATTTTGTAGTTCAGGCTGGCCCTGAGCTCACTATGTTGCCCAGGCAAGCCTGGAACTCAGCAATCCTCCTGCCTCTGCCTACTGAGTGCTGGGATTACAGGCATGAGCCACTACTTTGCCAGTATTCTTTAAAATTATTTGTTTTTTTTATCACCTGAGTCAATATATTCTTAAAATGTTTTTATAATGGCCCAAGAAATAATTGACTTTTGTAGAAAAATTTGATTCCAATGATCAAAATTAAATCAATATTTGATGCCTTGTTACATGAGCTTTTCATATTATCTATATCAGTACTCATCTGTGTTTCAGAAGATATTGAGCAATATAAGCCTATGTAAATATTATCTGGAAAAGTATGGCATAACATCTTCCTATGTATTACATGATGTGTTTATCTGACATATTGTTCTAAGGCTGAATAATATTTCATTTAAACATTGTATCTTTGCTTAGTAAATCCTAAGCTGAAAAGAAGTAGTTTATTTTTCTAATTTAATCTACTTTAATTTATGTCCTAATGTATAATTTTGTGGAATTTTTTTTTCATGGTGAAGCTGGTGATTGAACTCACAACCTTGTGTTTATAAGGAAGACACAGCACCACTGAGATAAATTCCCAGCCCTCATGAAGTACATCTTCATAAGTACAGCTATGTAAATTTATTTTCTTTCATATACTTATAAACATAGGCACGTCTTAGAAATTTATAAAATCTACCTACTGAGAAAATCCAGTCAAACTGACATTTTAGATGAAGTCTAGAAAAGGCAATAAACTGACAATAGAATAAAAAGTGTTTCAAGGTAGCTACTTGGTGTTTTCTTGGATAAGTGTTTTGTTATTTCTTTTGTGTTGCAACACATAGTAATGACATTGACCTTGAGGAACTGGTCCCTGTCCATGTGGCCTCTTGTTCATTCTTATTCTTCCTTCCCTCCCTGTCCTTCTCTCTCCTCCTTCCCTGTAGTCTCTTTGTATTTCTGCAGATTAACCAACTCATACCAGGAAACTCAGAGATTTTTCCCAAGGTCATTCATTTCCTGACACTGTTGGTGCTTCTATCAATGCATAGTAGATTGTTTGCAATATGCTAAGGACTTTAAAAAGTAATAGCTATTTTATTTATAGAAGTAAACAAATATTTGAAAGCAGCAAGTCAATGTGAATCTTCCTTGGGAAGGAAAACGAGATAAATCTTCACTAGGGACTCGTTTCTGGGTTAGCAGCTCATTTATAGATGGCTGAAGTTTGCTACAAATCTGATCATTAACTTAATTATGACAATTCCATTCATCATCAGCAGAATAGAGAGCACATTTTGTAGGTTTGAATATTAACTGTGCTAAACTTAACTGGCTTGAAAAATGTAATATTTCTTTGAGAACAAAACAGATCTCTCAGAGCTTCAAATTACTCCTATAATTATCATTGTCATTCATACTTATGAAAATGTCAATACTCCTAAATAAAATTCACAGATAAAAACAGGAATGTGGAATCAAGGTCAATAACATTTAATGCATCAATACACTAACAGCACATTCTAGATACTGAAAATCTAATAAATTTTCATCAACATCTTGAATATGTAGTATTTTTTATGGAGAAGAGTTAGACCATCTCAAATCAGTGCAATTATTTGAATCACTGTCTAACGGTGCAATAATGTGCACTGATATTTAGTCTGGAGGATAATGCTGTTCTATCTATGCCTGTCCCGCTCTCCTCACTGAATAAAGCATGAATGAAAGAAATAGGTGAAAACGATTCTCATCAATTAAGTGGCCCTGAGAGGAGAATGAAAGGTATGTCGCTGAGGTTTCACATTCCCTTTCTTTTGAATACTCGACAAAAGTATTTAACTGAAGCTTCTCTCAGCTTATCTCCAGTCCTCCCACGTAGCCTCACCAATTACACAGGCTAGAAACAGGTTGCACTGTGTATGACTTAGGATCCTGCTTATAAAAACATAAGGGGATTTTTTCAATACATTTGTAAATACATTTTTTATTTTCAAGACAGAATGCCATCTATCAAGGAACAACTGAAAGAGTTAGCTACGAAAGGCTTATTTTGGTACACGGTTTTCAGAGTCCCAGTCTGAAGCACAGCTTTGCACACAGCTCAGTGGCACATCCTGGGGGGGCTCTCTGGCTGAGTGACACTATTCACATCATGAACCACTGAGCAAAGGATGAAGACAAGGGGATCAAGGTCACCTGGTTCCTCTCAAGAGCACAATCCCAGTTCTCTAAAGACCTCTTACCAGGATGCACCTTTTAAAGAGTTTTTCTTCCTCTCCTAGCATCGCCCTAGGGACCAAGTCTTTAATAAATGGGGCTTTTGATGGATACATAACATTCAAAGCACAGCAACATTTTTTGTTTTCAAATTTTACATAAGTGAAATCATATTCATATAATCTGGTTTTAATTAGCTTATTTCATTTATTTGTTTTTTTTTTGAGGTTCAGCCTGTTACCAACAGGTACAATTCATTCATTAATATCTATTTCTTTTTATGCTTGTATTAAAATTTATTTATTCATGGGTGAAACTTTGGTGATTTTTCATTTCCCAAGGATTATTATGGATAGTTACATGAGGATTTCAGTGTCTATCATTTGGGAAATGCATGCCCTCATATTTTTCAGGTTTTAAGTAGAAATGAAATATCTAGGTCACAGACAGATATATGTTCAGCTTTTTGATACATAGTCAAACACTTCCTAAAAATAATCTGCAGAAAATATACATTGTGGATGCTTTTTGTTGTGGTTTTTATTTGATTGATTCAGTATCACTGCTATTGAACTTCCATGATAGTTTTTTGAGGTTGGCAAACTAAAGAATGAAGGAGATGAAGATTTAGCTCAGTGGCACCATGCAAGCCTGGCAAGCACAAGGTCCTGAGTTCGATCCCCAGTACTGGAAATATTTTTAAAATGGGAAATATATGTTGTGCACAACTAAATTTTACCTATTCTTATATCTATCTATCTGTATGTTTCATAGTAAAACATACAGAAAAAGTTCATGGATAACTTTACAAACTGGATAGAATTTCACTAATAGCAATGAATAAACCCATTTAATATTCATACTTATTATATTATTATATTAAAATCATAGAACTGTACCATGTCTTTAAAAACATCTCTGTCTATTTTGACATGATTGAAGATAAATATTGAGTGATGACATCAAGTTGTCTAACTATGCATAGATTTGGTTACATTATCATACTGAAAACAATATGTATATTTATAGGGACACCTGAGCATTTTGAATGAAAATTGACAAACATGGAAAGAAATTATACAACTCTTAAAATGGAAAAAATTAAAGCAATTTAAATAGGCAGAAAATTGCTAAACAGTTTTAGCAATGTTTCAACTACAAATCGATTAACTCTCTGTTGTAGCTAAATTAATATGGTGTTTTCCTTTCTGCTTTTTAAAATCAATCTTGTACAAATCATGTCCTCATTTGAAAGGATTTTAAAAACAGACTTGACTAACTTGCCTTGCCTTGGCACAAGTCAGCATCCCTTGCCCCTTCTGCTTTTCTAATAAAGTGAACCATTAGACAAAGATGGATTATGGAGACTATAATTCAAATCATATTCCAGAAACATTCTTCAAAATAACAATGTAAGAAATACTTTCCTTCACATATAAAAGAATACTCCTGTTAGAAGTTCTGATTAGAGGATCAGCTGTCAACATAGTATATTCTCAGATGAACATAAATTAAAAAGAAGGTGCAGTATTCTGCAGTGCAGCTTTCTACTGAATAGGACTTTTCTAGTCTTACAGATAATGTAAAGAATTAATACTAGTTATTTGAAATCAGCTCATTTTGCCTCATAGTAGAAACACTGATGAATTCTTGTTTCTTTTTTGCCCCTTTTCCTAAGAACTGTGACGACAGTTCAGTTCCAATCTCTTTTGTCATTAATATTTCAAGGACAGTAGTTATTCACAATCCTGTCTTCTTTGGCTTCCTCCAATGCACTCTTGTGTTCAGAATGTCCAGAATCCAGTGTCTCATTCAGAAATCAGATTTTCAGCTGCATAAGGCTAGAGCCAAACCACAGGGAGAGTGGAAAGTCGGCAGCAGCTTCCTCCTGGTTTTGACCTTGTGACCTCACACAGAAAGCAGGCTGGGGACCAGGAAGAGAGAGACTGCAGCCCCACTGCGGCTCCGCTGGCCTGTGCTCTGACAAAGGTCGAGAGAGAAATGTGCTCAAACCTGGCACCAGAGGCCAGGCTTGACCTTGGCTCAAGATTTGTCCAACTGAGTGTAGCAGGAGGAACTTGCATTTTGTTTAGGAAAAAAAAAAAATCCCAAAACACAAAATGAAGTTCTAAACTACAGTGTGTAAATCTCTTACATGCATCCTAATAATTCCCAAGTCCCTCTTTCTTCTGAATTTTAATAGAAGAGATCAGATTTCTGACACAAAGCAGAAACAATAGAGAGGGAGAAAAGAATTCCTCTTTCACTTATCCTTTATGTGAGAATTTCATTCACATCTTCAAGTGTTCTAAGTTTTTGAGTTTTCTAGTACTAAAGTGGACTGCCTGGGCAAACTCAGCAACATCCCCATTTTATTAACTGTTTTTGTTGTGCACACTGTGCTCACTGAAGCCAGAGACCTTTCCTGCTCTCCACTACATTTTCTACACCAAAACAGCACCTGAAGTGGGATAGTCCTTCAGGAAACGTTCATTGAGTCGGCGGCTGGAATCATCACACTTCTCCCCAAGTTCATGGTTGAATGGGGTGCTGTGAGGAGGGGGTTCATGGCAGCTCACCTCCCATGGAACCTCCCATAAAACCCTTTTAGCTAAAAATGAGACAAAGAGCCAGATTAGTATCAGCTCCCAGGCTTTCTCTTCCACAAGCATCTTCCCCATTAGTCCCTATACTTGAGCCCCACGTGGACATGGGAATTAGCGCCGCAGCAGCATTCACCATGTTTGAGCACATCTTGCTGAGACACTCTGCAGAGGACTCCAGAGCTGCTCAGAAAGCGACGAGAATGACCTGAGAAGTGTGAGCAAGGTGAGCAGTAGTATTCAGAAGGGAATGAATTGTAGTGTGTCTGTCACTGCAAAAGATTTCTAAAAATTACATATTCATTCTATGTCTTGATTGTAAAGAAACGACATGAGTCCTCGGAGGATTTCCAAATGTAAATGACAGTGATCACTTTGAATTTTCTTGATAACATGCTATCGTGCCGAAGGAATGGAAGCAGGAAGCAACCAAAATGAACAAGAGGGGTAGTTATGGCAATTTGCATTCAAGAATCTAGCAGTGGATTTCTTAGGAAATGTGATTTGAAGCACGTTTCTCATTAGGGGCATTGAATGTAAGCTGTAGGGAAAAGAGAAGAATTACACATAACTCAAAAACATAATGTACATGTATGAAAACAATCCTCATACACCATCTCTCACGTGTCAGATGAGAAATAACCTAGCACAGTATGAGGCAGGTAAATACACAGTTGTGTATCTTGCCACTAGGTGTACAGTATGTACAATATCTGTGGTGGAGATTTTGGAAAATGCTAAGAACATTATGCCCCCATTGTTATTAATTCTCTCATGAAGAAAAATCACCCACAACAGAGAACACATTTTCCAAAAGTGCATTTCCACATTATTCTAATTGCAAAGTATGTGCATACTTTGGATTTCTTACCTACAACATTGGCAATTTATGAAGTTGCATGAAAAAGAGGCTTATAATCATAATCTCTTACATAAAGTATTGTGATTCTTTTAAGAAAAGAAAACTTACAATGGCATATTTTATGTAGGGACAAAGGAAAATATATAGGTATATGTATGCATTATATACATCTTCTTTGTTTCTTCAAATGAAGCATTAAAAAGATAAGAAGAAACTCATTGGTTACCACCAGAGAGTTTAAATATGGAAAATGTCTGGGGAACCTCATCACTTTTTTCCTAGACATTTTTTGCATAATTTGATTTGGAACTTTGTATGCACACAAATGAAAGAAAGTATCTCAATAAAAATGGAGCAAAATAAAATTGAATTAAAGTAAGAAAACAACGAGCCTAATTCTGTTTCTAGTGAAGCAGCTCATACATAAAGAATACAAAGAACTTTTGAACACAGTATTTAGACTACGCTTAAAGAAATTTTAGAAATTTAATGCTACCAAATGCTAGTTAGTAAGATGGTGTTCATAGTGGCACGGGTACAGCAGTGATGATGGTGTACTGTGTGTTTGCGAGGATTGACAAAGCCAGTCATTGGATGCTGGGGCTAACTTCCTGTGCAACCACAGATCTGGAGCTTCAGACTCGTGGACAAGGAGCGTGTCAATTGGGCCAGAGAGAAGGCATGAACTACTTGTGTATCGCTGAACTGAAAACAGGAGCAGAAAAACGTCACGATTTCTATGTATGCAAGTATGTCTGTAAAAACTTATGCATTTATTGAATACCCCTAATGCCTCTAAGTTTCTAAATAACTGTCCTCATTAAAAGTAATGATGGGCCCGTGGAGAATGTCTGATTCCAAAGCCAGAAGAACTAAAGTAAAAAGTTAGTGTGGAGTATCTTTGGGGTGCCAGGAAGTACAGAATTAAAAAATAATAATGAGTACATGGCAGAAAGCCATGAGACCTACCAGAATCAGGTTTCATTACTCAAATCTGTGGCAACATAAGCACTGAAATACCTATTAACAGTAACAAAAAAACAAGAATCTATGAAACCAACACAATATAAATTATTATGCTGGTGAATAAATCAGCTAATTACTCAAAATAGCATTCACTTCTTTTTTTTTTTTTTTTTTTTTTTGAGACAGGGTCTCGCTTTTGTAGTTCAGGCTGGCCCTGAGCTCACTATGGAGCCCAGGCAAGCCGCCACGAACTCAGCAATCCTCCCGTCTCTGCCTCCCGAGTGCTGGGATTACAGGCGTGAGCCACCACGCCCGGCATTGTGGTATGTGGTGTTGATTGTTAGTGGGCGTGTCTCCACGCCCAGCATTATATGTGGTTACCGGGGATCGAACTCAGGACCTTGCGCTTGCGAGACAGGCGCCAGAACCACTGAGCTAACCCTCCGGCCCAGCATTCACTTCTTAACAGTAGAAGGGAAATGACTGTTAGAAAATAATCAACTCTTTAAATCATATCTTAACAAATACCATAGCTAATTTAGCAAAGAATTGTCAACAGAGGGTAAAAGCATTGCATATGAGTTTAAACCCTAAGTTTGAAGTTGTTTTCTACTCCTATTACAAGTGAAAAGTAGTAATATTGTGAGTGAGAAATCCGGCAGACATCAACTTCACAAATGAGCGAAGTTACCATCAGAACTGTGAGGGAAAAACGGACACAGCGTGTCTCCTGGTGTGACAGATACTACGAGAGAGTAACACACTCCCGAGTGTTCCCGCGGAAAAGCCACAGCCTGATTGGAACGCACCAGATAACCTCATCCATTAACAGAGCACCTCAGTATCTTCAAAAGCAGAAAAGTCATGAAAAGCAAAGACAGGATCTGGACTAAAGGGGATTGAAGAGATCCGACATGATTTTTGTTTACATCCTGCTTTGATGAAAGAAAATATAATAAATAGAGGAAAGCATTGGGCAAGCAGGAGATCTTTAAAATGTGTTCTATTGGGCAATAAAATATATATATTTCAAATTTCATGTTTTTAATCAAATACGTGAAATTTCTTATTTTGAAATATATATATATACATATATATGTATATGTATATATACATACATATTTGGAATATATATATCTATGTATGTATATATATCTATGTATGTATATACATAGATATATATATAGTTACCCTCAAACAATCCAGCAAAAGTGAAATCAAGTGAAGTAATAATTTAGAAATGGTGAGAAACCAAATGTGCAATGTACTCAGAACTGCTGAATACAGATGAAGAGTGGTGCATGATGTCGTGGGACCCTCTTCTCAACACTGAGAAGGTGAGGGACTGCTTTGAGGAGACAGCCCAGGCCATGATCAGAGCATCACTGGCTGCGGAATGTGTTCCTCGGGATTGGGTTCATGTTGGTCAGCAATCTCGGCTCGCAACCCCAAAGCCAAGAGACAAGGAAATTTGGCTACCGCCTGAGCCTACAGCAGACGTTGGTGCCATCGCGTGGTACGCGTTTTAGGTGTGTACAAAATGCAAGAGTCGTTAGTCGGGAAGGATTCTGCGCAGATGTCAGAAGGCCTGGAGAAGGCAGTGTGTTATGCTGTGACTGTGAAGCCAAAGATGCGACGGAGACCCCAAACGTTTGAAGAAGCCAGAAATATGGATTGTCCGAGGACAGCCTTAAGGAATAAGTAAAGACAGATGGAGAGAAATGCACAGCCTAGATCTTTTCATTTAGTAACGATATTATATCTAAGTGAAGAGCTCTGACTACTAAAAATAAGGAAATGACCTCAATTTATTTATTCTAAATTGTACACATTTTTAAACTTTATAAAACAGATTGATACTTGCAAAGTACACAGTGCTATTCATTTTTACCCAGTCTATTTCTCAGTTCAGTAAGACATGACAAATGGTAATAAATTAATACTCTTGCAGCTCAGATGTGTTTCTTTGAAGCTGCCACTTAAACATAAGAAAGAAACGCAGGGTGATGCCGCTGTGTGTTTGTTTTTTTTTTTGCCTGTCATCATAAGCAAATTTAGTCTACATTATTAGTAACTGCCAACAGAATATTCTGAGCATAAGGAAAATACAGCAAGGGTTTTAAAAATGGCTAAGAGGAAAAATGCAAAGCAAATGCTTGTTAGGAAATGCTAATCTATTTTTGCATTAATTTAAGATAAGTTCAAATGCATGCAAATTTCCCACTGAAGGTTAACACCAGAAAGAATACGAAATAAATTAATCAATTTTGGTTATCAGACTATTTCTCTACAAGCTGAATTGTTAAATATTTTACTCTCTACTAGTGTCACTGAATCGGAGAATATGATTTACTTACATTTATAAAATATGAGAAATTAAAGTCTAAATAAAATATTTCTTCATGTTAAGAAATTTGAAAGTTATATTTGTGACATGATTCTTTTGTATAACATTCAATTATTTTCAAAATAGCACCAGTTTTAATTAAAAATAATTACAAAAAGAAAAATAGGAAATGTGGAATGGTACTAGTTTTTATTCTGATATAACGTCACATCACAGTCATTTCAGTGTGCTTTCTGACTTTGGAAGGGGCCACAGCATGGATGCTGGTGGTCTCCAGGAGTGTGTGTTAAAGAGCTGTTCCGAGGGTGGCATCATTGGTAGGTGTAGGATCTGGTCTGTGAGGTCCTTAAAGCCCTTGAGCTGTGCCCTCCCTGGGGATTACGGAACCTGTCTTCTCCCTTTACCTTTCTTGCTTCTTGGTAACAAGCAGTTATTTCTCTCCTTTGTTCAACAGTACTGCCATCTGTGGCCCTGTGTAGGACCTCAAAGCAGTGGGTCTGACTGATCATAGATGGAAAACACTAAAACAGGGAGCCAATATGAGCAATTATTTTCCTTCCTAAGTGGATCCTCTCAGGTATTGTTATAATGACAGAAAACACAGAGAGCGACCAGGTCAAAAATATGATCTAAGCTTCTTGCTGTTATGAAAAACATGATATTCAATTACTCCAGGAGGCAAATGACAATTTAAAAGAAGAATAAGTTTATGACTCCACCCACGCATTGTGTTCTTGTCCATACACTAAAGAGGGCTCTGGGACATTTGCCCTAGACTATCTACGGATATCACAGAACTCATCATTTGAAATCATGCTTCCAGATACCTAACAGGTGCTCAAATGATAGAGGTAATATCATCAGCGAGAGGGAATGTCACTCCAGAGACTCATTTACCCACCTGCCATCCTAGACACTGGACTCTCAAAGGAGCTCTTGTTATTCTAATCTTCTGAAAAATTAAAAGGGATGATAAAACAATTGTGATCAGGGACACAGAGATGGTTAACTTTCATATCTTTAATGTGGGCTGAGGAAAGAAAATGAAAATTCAAATGAAATGCATATAACCATCAGTTAAACTTTAAATACCCACAGAATACAGTTCCAAGTATTGAGAGGTTCTTGAGAAAGAAGAGCCGGTTATACAACACAGAGAGAATTTCTACATTTCCAAGGAATTTTATGTCAAGTGTATACTTTCGAGTTTTTGTTTGAAGTACATAAATTTATTACAAAAGAGGCTTCAACTGTAACTTTAAAAAAATGGCATTGGCCAAGTGAATTCCTTTAAAACCCTATGTGATGCTTGCTTTGTCCAAATGGGAAATAGCTTAAAATCAGAATCAATAGATATGGTCACATGGGGTCAGTTGGCATGTGATTACCGTTGCAGTGATCTTGGCGTGATGAGCAGTGGGAGCGCGGGGCCTGCGGCCACATGGGCTTCACAATTTCCTGACATCTGTCTTTGCCAACCTGTTCACCAAGCCCTCCACAAAGGGCATCTTCTCTGTCCACACTGCTCTGCTCCCAAGTTTCGCTCTGCCATTATTTGTCCCTGTGTTTTTCTTTCTCTCCCAACTTTTCCTTCCACCTCCGTTTCTCTTCCTCAGTTCAAGCATACTAGCTTGCATGTCAAACCTCTCCATGTGCTCCACCACATGTACTTTTCTCGATCCTTGGTCTTACAAATCTCAACAGGGCCAGAGATTTAGCTCAGTGGTCCCAGCACCTCCTAGCAAGCGCAAGGTCCCTGGTTCAATCCCAAGTAACCACATACAACAGTACCAGGCATGGTGACTCACGCCTGTCATCCAGCACTCTGGAGGCAGAGGCAGGAGGACTGTTGCTGGAAAAGGAAAAGATTTTGTCTTTATGACAGAAATGAAAACAATTTATATGCATAAAACAAGTGAGAGAGAGGTTGCTGACGGAGAGCGGGGGAAGTACTATTCCCACCGGCAGTGCACGTCCTAGAATTGTCCACATACCACTCAATCGAAGTTGCCTGGGGATCATTTTCCAAGCTTCACACTGTACTGTAGAATAGTATCTTTGATGGCGAGGCTGATCATCAGCAGTTTAACAAGAGTCTCACATTACTTTTGAGAACTGTTTATTCATAACAGACACATTGTAAGTTTAATCGTGCCCTGGAATTATGTGGAGATCTTGAAAAAAAAAATCTACTGGTGTCCGTGCTCTTGTGAAGAGGTTTTAATTGTCCTGGGTGCAGAAAGGGTTTTAAGAGTTCTGAACATTTCCTAAAGATTCAAAAGAACTTCCTAAGAAGAGATCAAGTTTAATGGGACAATCTTCAGGAAACGAAGCACTTCCAGAGAATAGAAACAGAAGGAATGAGGAGAGGTGGGGATGAGTAGAAGGGAAGAAACTGAGACAGAAGTTCACAGATTATTAACAATGCAACGATCATTCAGTGACAATTTGTAAAAAACATTCACACACACACGAATTCATCACACATACTCTTTGTGTCTAGATGTTTCCCCAGAGCCTCATGCAATTGCAGGTGGGGTTTTTCACAGAGGGCCAGATCCAGAGTGGGGGACTCTGGGCAAAGGGTGGATGATGACTACATGAGCCCACGGAGAGATGGGTGCTGTCCTAATCTCTGTAGGCTGGAGAGGGTGTAACAGGGGCAGGAAGAAGCTGCTACGGTCCCTGACTTCCATCTTCACTGCCTGCTGCCTCCTGTTTCTCCCCTGAGGTGCCCTTCTCTGCCAGGCCACCCTGCTGTGGAGCCAGCCAGTTGTGGACTGAACCCTCTACAGATTATGAGCTGAATAAACCTTCCCCATTGAAGTTTGTACGTCAGGTATTTTGTCTAAACGACGGAAAAGTATCTCAGACAATACCCTAAGTAAGGCCAGAAGGGCTGAGCAGATCCTTAAATTTCTACTTCAGGCAAACAGAGGAGGAAGAGTTAATTTCTTAGAAAAAAACTATTAAAATGTAATGACATGACTTAAACTGTCAAATTATTCCAGAATCCTGCAAATATATTTATATGGTCTTGACTTGATTGAGGCCTCCTTTCAATTAAAATAATCTGTTAAATACAATAAGGTAAATTCTAAATCAGTTTGAGTTATGACAGTCAAACTGACACTCTATCCTAGCAAGTGTCATTGAAAAATCATAATAATCAATTGATAAAATTTTTAATAAAATGTCATAGACAGTTTTGAGGTATAATTTTAAATTAAGCAGTTTAAGTGAGCTGTAGTTAATACAGATTTGCCAATGGTAAAAGCAACGTGGTCCCAACCAGTCAATAGAACTGCTGCAAATTAACAGTGTTGTAAGAAAAAAATGCTATTTAAAATTTTTTTTTCTTACAGCTTTAGTTCCAGCAGTATACAGGAAAACATGTAGTCATGACATTGGGAACGATGGACTGAAGCATTCAAATTGCTGTATGTTTGGAGACTCTCAGTGTGAGGAGTTAGGCCCTCACTGCCAATCAAAAGCAGGAGACCATCACTCTGGGCATTTTTCAAGCAACTATGCAGAAGAACAAAAGTACCAGGATCGAACTCAGGACCTTGTGCTTGCCAGGCAGATGCCAGAACCACTGAGCTAAAATTTCCAGCCTGCTCATAGAGTATATTAAAAACTTTTCTTACAGTTATTTTGAAAAATAGAATTAATGAATGTTAATCATATTCACCCTCTTGTGCCATAAAACCCTTTGCTCCCCTACCTGACTATAAAACTGTATACATTCTTGATGAGAATGTGTTCAGCTATTACGGAAAATTTGTAAATTCTTCAAATTAATACAGTCCACATTCAGGCATATTTTTAAACATTTAGTCTAAAGCAACAATCAGTTTGAATTTAAATACCACTCAACATACTTTCCTTTCAAAATAATATTCTGCATAAATAACAAAGTGAAGACAACGTACTCCACAATGGGTCATTTTGCTATTTCTAAAAGCTTCCACATCACATACTCTCCTACCAGAGTAACTAAAGTAAGGAAAAAAGTGTTTGATAACAAAGACTGAATTATGCCTCTACTAGTTTTCCTTGTTGATTCTGTTTGGGTAAAAATGGCTTAGGGTAAAATACAGCTGTAGAATAAAAAGTTATATTCATCATCAAACGCACTGTTTTCTGTGAAAGCTATATTCAAATCAGACATTGATAAAATGTTAGGCTTCTGCTGCATTTGCAAGAGAAAAATCACTTCATAGATACAATGAAGCTAAAAGGGGGCAAAAGCTTTGGCAAAGGTTTCCCAGCTGGTCGGAACCGGAGCCTAGGACTGGGGTCTCCCACGGCCTGCCTGGGCCTCCGGCGCCGGAAGACCCAGCTCGCACAAGTCGAGAACGAGATCAAAGAAGGGAGCTTGACCCGGGGCTCGGAGTTCATCCCACCTGCTAATGTGAGTCGTTACTTTGATCCTCTTGAACACATCCGGTCCCTCAGCTTTTGTGTAATTGTAATCAAGACCTCTTCAGATTTTCAAGAGCTTATTAGAATAATAGATCAACAAAAGAATGTATGCTCTTGCTCTTTATGTAGGGCAACCTTTCATGATTCTCTAATAAAAATTGAAGTCGTCGTGTTATTCAATTATGAAATACGTAACCTCGTTTTAGCTTTCCCTATCCGGCAAGGACTGAAGCTGACGCTTCAGTTGGGTTTACCCAAGGGTACGGCAGCTCAGAGAGTTAAACACAAGCAGCTATCAAGGCGCGGGCAGCATCATGGACTCCACACACCTAATTACTACAAGTGGGGAGTTTCCTCCTGAGAAAGACCGCTTTCATTCCAAATCTGACAGGTAGAAATTAGTTGCCTAATGAAATGGAATCGTTCTGCAAATTGAAGGAATTAAGTGTGCTTTTTTAATTTAAGCTCCCGCTAAATTAGATTTTAATTTGGATCCAAATGTGAAGAGGTTGATGGTATGAAGCCGCTTAGGCTGGCCCAGAGCCAATTATTTTATATTCCCCTTCTCCAGACGGACTGTGTCTCCTTTATCGCCACTGGCTACGATGAGGGGGGAAATCGTAGTGAAAGTAAATTTTCCTGAGAACCGCGTGTTAACTTCTGGCCTTGTTAAGTGATCTTTCTTTCTAAATCATTTTGCTATTACAGGAACATTGGAGGTAGAAAATAGAAAGTTTTCTTGTGTATGTATGAGTACTTTTTTCAATAAATATTGCAAGTAAAGACAAAAGATTTTCACATAAGAAGTGGAAAATAATAGAGAATGCTCATTTGTGTATTTCCTCTTCATTCATATGGAATCCTTCTCTTAACAAAATAGTAACATCACATAATTTAGTAAGGACATTATTTCTTTTCTTTTTTTTTTTTTTTTTTTTGCTTTTTGGAGACAGGGTCTCGCTTTTGTAGTTCAGGCTGGCCCTGAGCTCACTATGGTGCCCAGGCAAGCCGCCGCGAACTCAGCAATCCTCCCGTCTCTGCCTCCCGAGTGCTGGGATTACAGGCGTGAGCCACCACACCCAGCATTATATGTGGTAACCGGGGATTGAACTCAGGTCCTTACGCTTGCGAGGCAGGCACTGGAACCACTGAGCTAACCCTCCGGCCCAAGGACATTATTTCTTGTAACACATCATACACTCATAGAACAAAGTGGCCAAGTGGTGGAAGATCTAAAGCATATATACATGTTATTCAATAATAATTATTATTGTAACTAATAATATAATTATTAGATGCATATGAATTAGAGATTTAAACTGTTGACTCTAAATGAATATGTAATTATATTTGAAGGTATGCCACACTACACTCTGGTAGGTCCACTTTGAGGTGCAATTTTCAGATAATTATGGGGCCACCCATATGTCTTGAAACACCTAGAGCTATGGTTGTATTGGTGACATTAATGATATCAAACCTCAGTAGTACCACACGGAGTCCAGTGGCTGAAATGATATGAGACAGGCTTATGTGAGGAAGAAGAGAACAAGCAAAAGTATTGGTAAATATCACAAAATGAATGCCCCTGTGCAGTAAGGTTGAGAAGACACATTTGGCATCCAAAGCGAGAAATAGTTTTAATTTCACCTTGAAAGCCCTTTGAACAAAGTACCTCTGTGTCACTCATGCAAGAAGAATGTGGACCTTTTTCAGGTTACATTCATAGTTTGAAAATTGGTTTCCAAGTACAAAAAACTCCTTGAGTGATCAAAAAGGTGTTCTAGGTATACAATAGTAGGGTTAATTTCATGTGTCAGTAGGAGTAGACCACAGGTGCCCAGACATTTAGTCAAATGTTACGTTGGATGTTCCTGCTAGGGAATTTATAGATGAGTTTAGCATTTAAATTGATAGATTTTAACTTTAGATTGAACTGACATTGCAATCAATGCAATAAGACAGATTATCTGTCATGATGCAGTTATACTCATGATGTCGATTGATGGCCCAGAAAGATAAAAAGGTCGAACCTTTCCCACTAAGAGAAATTTTCTAGCTGTCTTCAGATACTACATGCAAGATCAGCCCTTTATACCTGACGGACTTTGAAATAGAAACAGTGGTTCTCTTTGGGTCTCCCAAGTCACTTTCCTACCCTATAGATTTTGCACTTACCAGCCTCCATTCCTATAATTATATTTTATTTATATCTATTTTCTCTTTTTTGCTAAGTCAGGTAGTGATCGTGGTCGTCTGACATCTTTGCTATTGGCTACTGGACTGTGATTTGCCTAGAAGAGAAAGAGAAAAGAAGCCTTCCAAACGTTTACTTGATCTGGACAAGCAGAAAAATTATATGTCATATGAACAAGATACTGATCTGAATCACAAAAAAGAATCATAGCTCTCCAATCAGTTCTCAGAACTGAGTCAGTTCAGAGACCTAGAAATTCAGCTTGAAGGAGGCATTAGATCTTGAGAAGAGTTACATGGCCCCAATTTTTTTTTTTTTAGAGACAGGGTCTGGCTTTGTAGTTCAGGCTGACCCTGAGCTCACTATGTAGCCCAGTCAAACCTTGAACTCAGCATTCCTCCTGCCTCTGCCTCCCGAGTGCTGAGATTACAGGCGTGAGCCACCACGCCTGGCAACATGGCCCAAATTTTATATTATTGAGCTTTCTTTCAGCCTTACTCTAAAAGACCTACAGTTTTTTACTCGGGTGCTGATCAGACTTTTGGAGGACTGCTGGAAACTCATTTCCTGAAAATGACCCCAGGAAACACCATATATATCTGTGATCTCCCAGAGAGAGTAGGACACAGGAGAGTCAGGTAACTAATGTTCTAGTGTTGGTCTAACCCACATGGTCCTGGGGGTTCCTGGGCCTAGTCTGTGTTTGTCCTGCCTCCCCCAGCCCTGAATTCAGAATGCATCATTAGGAACAGCTATCCCAGCCCCTGGTTGAAATTTCACTTTCATTTCCTTGTGGAAGCGACTCTTGCTGTGGGAAAGACCAAGTAGAAGCCACTATAACTGCTTCTACTTGGGAAAATAGTGAATCAGAATTGATACCAGACTCCAGGGAACATCTCAGAGATTAATGGTATCAAGAGCATGAAAACTGCAGGGGAGACAGTTAATGGTCACACCCACATCTTCGTTCAAGTCCCCTCTTCAGCCAATGGAAAAAAGACAGACAAAAACTTGGGGTGGGCATAAAGAAATTAACTAGGGGGATGCTAACTGCAGTTGATGTCAGATGTGATTTTATTGCTTGAGTCAATTAGTACATTTACTGACACCTGACACTGAGCTCTTAACATGACAAAATATAATAGTGATGGGGAAATAAAACTGTGTCATGTGGATAGAAAATAAGAATCTGTAAGATGGGAAAGGAGGAGAATGATTGTTCTGACATCATAATTTAACTGTTACACGACGTGCGCTGAAAGCGATAGCCAGCAGCCCGGGCTAGCCTGGCTGAGGGAAGGAGAAGAAACACGCTCCATGTATATAATAATGAGGAACAAAGAGCATGCTAACAGAATCAAAACTGACAGTCACCGGGATCTTCTGAGCCACGGCTTCCGCTTTGCCTCTCCTCTCCTCCACCCCCTAGTAAGGCGGCAGCTTATCAAATGATCAAAATTACATATTCGGTCCTGCTCAGATAGAGGCTAGCATAGGCTTCATGGAGGATAGTGAAACGGAACTGCATACTCATGGAGGCAAAGTGGAAGTTGTTTATTCTTATAACACAAAACAAGGAGAGGACAGTCCATGTTTTACTGTACGTCTCACTTATAAATGCCACTAAAAAAATCAAACCTTTCATTTTTTTCATTTACTGAAATTATGCAAAATTATATATATTTTAAAGTAAAAATAATAGATTTCTAGAACAATTATAGTTAAGGCTAATAGGAGTTCTATTAACATGTGAAAACTTTCATTTACATATTGTACCAGTGAAATGGATAACATAAATGACAGATATACAACTTCTGTAATAGCAAATCAAACACACCATGACCAAACTGTAAGAATTTCAGTAGTATTGTTATTCAGACATGTAGAATTTTCTCATTCTGATTTTCACTGGTTTGGGAAATTCAGAAACTTTAAAATATGCTAGAATACTCTTAGTTTTAGAATACTCTTTTTCTTTCTTTTTCCTAAATGTCCTTTTCGTCCAAGAGAGCCATTATTCATCATGGAGATCAAAGTATTTCTGCAAATGTCTTGTTTTGAACTTGCTTCCCAGAACCCCTTTAAACCTTTAGATGGCTTCTCCATTCTTTCTTCATTCATTAAAATTTATTGACAATTTAATTGATGGTACATAGGGGCGGGGGTTGTGGGGTGGGTAGGGGAAGGGGAATATGAAAATAAAGTCATGTCGCATACTAGTACAAATTCTCAATGTGCAGTATAATTGTGATGTGTATATATATAAGGTACCAATAAATTAAAATTTTAAAAATGTATTGATAAGCTACTATGTTGATATATGTGATGTTTACAATGCTGAAAAGTAACAAAATCACTACATGTTTTCCCTGTCTAATGAAGCAAAATATAGTGGTGAGGAACTCCCAAGTCATTTATTCAGTATTGATAATGTCATGTCCTAAAATAGCATCCATTTCAGGACAAGAAATATATCATACTTACTCGATATTTGATAGTACCCTTACTTTTCCACTTCTTCTTTAGACTTTTCCTTTATGAAACTACTGAATGCATCTGTTTATTTGAAACAGAAAATATGTTTCTTCACATAGCAATCTAATAAACCAGTTATGATGGTTTTTGATTTTGTAAAAAATTAACATCTTCCTAGGATAGTGATTCTAAGTCACAATCTTCATTGGCAAATTGGTTTATCAATAAAAGATGGACTTAACTTCATGAAGTGCTTTTTTTTTTTTTTGGCCTGCGCAAAATGTTGTTTATTTCTCTATTGTTTTATTTTTCTATTCGATTAGTGTGTCTGCTTTTATTTCCTGAGTAACATATGAACAATACTTTAAGAGGAAATTATAAAAAGAAGCGTTAAGGTACTATAAATTGACAACCTAGCAGATGATTTTTTTTTTTTTTTGAGACAGGGTTTTGCTTTGTAGTTCAGGCTGGCCCTGAGCTCATTATGTAGCCCAGGCAAGCCTTGAACTCAGCAATCCTCCTGCCTCTGCCTCCTGAGTGCTGGGATTACAGACATGAGCCATCATGCCCAGCTAGCAGATGATTTTTGTCCATAAAAATAAATTTCAAAATAAAAACTTTCCACGTACAATTGTGTGTCCTGATTTTAATAAGGGATCTCTTAAGCATCTCTCTATGTTATTAAATATTTTTGAAAAGTACTTAAGTAAGTTTATCATAAATGTTTTAAATTACAAATATTTAGTATCCATTTATGTATCATTTAAAACACTTCCTAATTTAAGTGGTATACTTGAGACAAAATCTGTAAATTTTTGACTATGTGGCTAGTTATTTCTTTAGAAATGTATACTATAAATAGAACTAATAGTTAACATGTAAGTTTATTTTATAAAAATCTTTAAATAAAATGAATTCAGGTATTTTTCATATTATATTACAGTCACAATCTCAGAGCCTGTCAGTGTTGGCCATTATTGCTTGCAAGATCTTTTTATTTTTAAAATGTTACTGAATTTTGAAAATCCGTATGTCTTATGAGTTAGAGAGATGGCATAACACACAATCTAGCCAACGTTATGCATTTGTGTAAATTGCCTAGTTACCCACACATTTTTCTTCTGGGTTATATTCCTTCCATGGAATATAGGAGGGTTTTTTTTCATTATATTGAAGATACCACTCTGAATAAATTATTTGTTATAGCTGTTTTCCCATTTCCTCACTTAATTTTATTATTACATACATAAGTCTTCTCATATTTATTTACTCAAAATTTTATTTCCCTTCATGTTTTCATCTAATGTATTCAATGAAGCTTTATTGTACTTTCTTGCTATTAAAGTAATAGATGCTTTCAGAAAGACTTGAGAGAAAAAAAAAAACAAGAGTTTAATATAATCAGCTTTATTCAGTTTTAACACAAAGAGAAACAGACAGATACTGCCCTAGTTTGGACCTTTGATCTCGGGTGACCGTAGGAGCCCCAGTGCTACAGGCTCGGGCTCCAGGGATGTCTCTGCTGAAAGAGGTTGGAACCTTTAAGAGCTGATGCTCAGTGTGAAGTCTTAGCATCCAGAGAGGACCCTTCAGAGGAATTCTGAGGCCTCCATCCCCTGCCTTTTCTATTCTATGCCTCCTGGCCACAACAGAGAGGCCTTACCCCGTTTCACACTTTTGTCGTGATGGAGTGTCTTGCCCCAGGCCCAAGGGAAGGCCTTGAATCCTACAGAACTGCGAGGAAACATAAATCTTTTCTCTTGATTAGTTGATTATTTCTGGTATTTCATTATAGGAAATTACCTATTGGAAAGTAGCACAAGGATTTAATTACCTTTTCCAACTTTGAATATACATCACTAGTTCCAAGCTTGTCTGATCATCAGAAGTAATTAATCTACTTATTTAAAGTTCATATAACCAACCCTTTTCCAGGATTGCATCTTTCTGTAGTTTTGTGTGGATTTTTTTTTATTTGATTTTAAAGTCTCAGATAGTGAATTCCTCAGAGGAAATAATAGGTAAAAGAAATATAAGGCCATTTATATATCTAGCCTTTTCTATATTGAAGTATTTGTATATCTGTTATTGAGTTTTAAGAAGTTTTAGTGATAAATACATGCAAAAATATTCTGACATATATTTTACAGTTGTAATACTTCTTATCATGCTTATGTCAATTTATACATAATGGCTATTGCCATCCTGTATATTGTGTACACTGAAAACTATACAATGTTTACAGTGCAAACTATACAATGCCTCCTAAAGTTATGATTTTCACTAACATTATTAGGAACAGCTTTTCATATTCTTCTTACTCCTTCCTATATTAAACAAATAGTACCCTTTAAATTTGCTTGCACCTTTACAGTATTTCTGGAATTTGTTTTTCTGATTTGGTATACATTTATAATGCATTAATATTTCTTAAGTGCTAGATTTTTCTCAACAAAATTTTACTTAATAGTGTGTTCTTTCTCTACCTGTGCTATGTAAACTACTCAGAAAACCCCCGCACTTGCGCGCGCGCACACACACACACACACACACACACACGCACATTGGGATTCATATTATCACCTAGTTCACCTAACCTCAGTGTCACAGTATTTTACTCATTCCTTCTAGTTATGATAAAAAAAAATCTATTACTGTTAACTTAGGGTCCCTTTCCCTTTTTACTTTGCATTCATTTTGTAAGGGTTAATTTTCCAAAGTGGTATTTAATATAAATTAGACTTCATAGACTTTCATCAAAGAAATGAACCTTTAAAATATGGCTTTTTTTCTCCTACAAGTGTGATCACCCTCTTCACACCAACTATGGATACCTTTTAAGACTTATGTATTTGAAAATAAATGTCAGTTACTATTTTAGTTTGTTTTGCTATCACCTATCTATTGCTCAGTTGTCAATACAATTTTCTGTTATATCTTTTTCTTAGGAATTTCCTTCTTTAGTAAATCTGTTCAGCATCATGAATATGAATGAAGCTCAAAAACATACTTAGCAAAACTCTGAATCTTTTTTATACAAAATTTTTCTGAAATATTTCAAGATCTTTTACAACTAAAGAGCTGAGTAAGTATTGGCTTAGTAACTGCAACGTTCATCCTTCAAGCACAAATATAAAACTCCAAATAAACTAACTTTGATAACTTCAGAATTCACACACACACAAAATCAAAATCCACTCCCAGTCCAGTGCACTAAATGAAAGGTAACATCTAATGTGAAACAATAGGACAAAAACTGAAAACAAAACAATAATTATTTCACATCATGAGGTCAAGACACTCAAAACTGCTGTAATGTATATGTTTAAAAGTCATACTAAGATTTTTAAAGTACCATCTAAAGAATAGTGATTCTGAAAAACAAAAAGAAAAATTTGTGGCAAAGAAGTATTGATTAACTACTCCTGTAAAAGTAATTATGAAATTGATTACTCACAGTACCACAGAGCTCAGACACATGGAACTTGGTGGAATGATCCTTGGGTGTGTTTGTGCTAAGGGTGCCACAGTGAATCTCCTATTCACCTTGGTACAGGGATTCCCCTTTTGTCTTGGCCAACTTCCATTGCAAATGTATTCAGGAAATCTATGCTCTTGCCCTTAGAAATCTCGGATAACTCCCTGATCAAAGGGGAGATCCTTCTCATGTTAATTGTGCTGTTATTCTCTCCTCCTTTAAAGAAGCTTCATATGTTGCCCTCAAGGAGACCAGAATATTCTTTCTTCTTTCTCAAAGTTGGTAAACTGATCTGCAGGTCCTTCACTCCTTTTGAGCATGGGAGTCCACTCATGTTCCCCTTGGGAGAGCACAGTGGAAACTCACTGTTTTCTCATCTTCGTGGTAGCAGGAGGGAAGGAAGCTCGTCTGACCTCTAAGGGGTCCTGCTAATACCAGGGAGGGAAGAGAAGAAGCAGAATCACAACTGGATTCATCTCCCATCACCACCCTGGCCTGATCGATGCCGGGGAGAGCTGGGAATACCACTCCTTATCAGCCCTCACTGACACCGGGGTGCAGGAAGATGGAGAAGCTTTGACCCTGGAGTGACAACGCCTCGCTTGATCTCATTACAGCCAGTTGGGACTGGTGGGTTAGAGCCACTCAATACTCCCCTCACACTGGGAAATGGAATATTCCACCACCCTGGGAAAAACCAGGTTTAATCCCTTCTAAAAATAAAGCAGGTCAAGATATGAATTTTATTTAATCATAATCAATTTTGGAATGCTGATTTGATCCAGATTGCTATTCATTCTTCTGTCTACAGTTTAGAATTTTCAAATGTTTTAGCATTCTGCACTCTGGGATGTTGTGAAGTGATCACAGTTATGTGGATGAAAATGACAAAGGGGAAAACGGCAGATGTGACTCTGTTTCATTTTCTTGTCCTAATGTCTCTTTCATCCAATCACAGGGCTCTTGTACCTCATTGGATGCAGAAAAAAAATCTTCTGAATTCAGGACATTCATCTAATAAAATGATTCATTAGCTAATGGGGGATTAATAATTCTCAAATGTGATTTAAGATATAGAATCTTTACACATAGCACAATCATAACAGAGAACCCGGGGTTACCTACGGTATCACATAATATATCTTCCATGATGACCACAGAAGAAAGATTTCTTTGAAGGGGCACATAGGATTTTACATAAATTGCCTGGTCGTATTCTCTGTTTATTAACCTCATCAACTCTCCATAAGAACAAAGAAATCAAGACATAGTTGTGTCAACATGTACCCATGTACTATTCAAGAAAAGCTCCCTGTACTTTAGGAAAACTAGTAAACCTGGGTACTTATAAACCAATTGGAATTTATTATTAAAAGCCAAAGCTTTCGTTAGCACATTGTAATGTTCTGTCTTATTCTTCATGACTATGTTTAAGTGTGTGGAGTCATAACAACAATGGCTTGACAGTTGATATGAAATATCCCTTTGTTCTAGAACATCTAAGCTAACCTACACTCTTGTAAATTCACTAGCCTTTCCAACACGCTATGATGGATTGATTGTGTGAACTATGCAGAAAACGGACACATAAAAAGGAAGATAATAGTAGAGAAAAGAAAGAAATGATTAAAATAGTCTCGTGTTAGGAGCATAAAATGCTATAATATTTTAATTATACATTAAGTATGCTTTTTATTTCTATGCTAATTGCCGAGGTTCAACAGTTTTCTTTCCTTACAGTCTTATTTTAGTTTACTCTTTATTTTGTATTACATCTTTTCCTTTACTTTTTTCTTCCTGAATTTGATTCTGAAAAGTATAAATTGATGATACAATTTTAACTTTGGTAAATGATTAAACTTGACATCAAATGATAACCTAAAAGTCCAATCAATCATTTCAAATCAATTTTATAAAAAATGTTAGTCCACTTCATAAAAATAGAGAACTACAATTTATAATAGAAGTACTCCTTAATTCTACCTTTGCATTTGTTTGAGAGGTAAACATCTCTTCCTAAAATGCAACCTTCCATAATGTATAAATATGACTTTATTACAACTTTAAAAATAATTTAAAATTTTGTTGTATATTTTGACTAAAATTAATTTCAGCACCTAGATATTCATACAAATATATATTTGAAATCAAAGATATTTAATTTTACTTAATTATATATAATTTGTGTTTTCTGGTCAATTGGTTACTTATTCTCATCACCACTGAAGTGATTATTGAAATTTCAGCTGTAAGAAAAACCTGTAAAAATTCTTAGCGGTACAATGTATACTACAAAACTCATCAGGATTGTAATGCACTAGTTTGGGAGACTTACTATGTAAGGAACCAGTGTTTTCTCTTCAATTGCAAGGGTTCTCATTTAATTAAGACTTGTTTTATAAGGATATAAAACCTGAGGTTAAATTTTAAAATGTGTACTTGCATTTAATAAGATAATACAACATTTCATTAATGAAATTCCCATCAGGATATTCTTTCAGGAACACAGGAAAGTTATTAAATGAGCCGGGCGTGGTGGCTCACGCCTGTCATCACAGCACTTGGGAGGCAGAGACAGGAGGATTGCTGAGTTCGAGGCTTGCCTGGACTACATAGTGAGCTCAGAGCCAGCCTGAACTACAAAGTAAGACCCTATCTCAAAAAAAGAAAGTTATTAAATGACACATTAACAAATGTAAAGAAGGCACAGGATGACATCGTGTGATTTTCCCAAATGCACTAAGGTACAATCTCTGTTACTATGTGGAGAACAGGACAGAGAGTCACAAACAGTTCTTTTGCATGATGAGCATTAAGGCTAGGAAATACCTCAGCGGCAAAGCTATCCAGCGTTTGTCTACCAGGCTTCAGGGTCTGAGTATAATATCTAGCACTGGAAAAAAATGTGTTGAAAAAACAAATAATATTACTCATTTTCCTTATGAGAGAAAACTATTGGCATAATTCAGTGATGGCTGGATGCAATTACTTTAGTAATCTCAGCTACTCAGGAAGCTGAGGCAGGAGAATCGCAAATGGAAGGCCAGACAAGTTAGTGACATTCTGTTTCACCATTAAAGAAAAAAAGGGATTTAGCTCAAGTGGTACCACGCCTAATTGAGAAGCATAAGGGCCCGAATTTGATCCCTGGCACCGCAAAAATAAACAAACAAATAATACACACACACACACACATACATACATACATACATGCATAAAAATGAAAAACACAAGAAGAGGAATCAAAAGCCCTGAGGCTACTGTTGCTCCATGTTCCCTGTTTTCAGTCCTTAGTGTGGCAAAAATCATGTCTAATTTAAGTATTTGAAATTTGCTGATACTCATGCAGTAGGAAGCCTCATAATCCAGGAACAGGGGGTTAAACTCGGCAAAATTCATTAATCATAGAAAAGGTCACTGCCTGCTATTCTCCAAATTTGATTAGACTTGGCATCCATAAATGCAAAATCAATGTTTTCTTGGCTTCTGTACTTCCCTCTGGATCAGTCACTCTCCAGCAGCCGCTCTTGCAATAGAAGGGTTTGCCAGTGTTAAACTCTCTCCCGAGAATGAAGACAGCAGAAATTAGGAAGGATTTGCCAGTCAAAACAGGCAAGGACTGCAATTTCTACAGCTGAGTGACTTCGGAGGCAGAAGGAGAACATATATGTATCTCCAACTCTGATGCTAAAAGAAACATCATGTAGGCCAAAGCCCGTGGGAGACATAAAACCGGGAGGTTGTGCCTTTTGCAGCCTTCCAGGTACCATCCACTCAAATTAGGACAAATCCGCATAGGGCCTTGCACATAAAATTGCTGCAAAGTGGTTATAGAATAGGGAATTACAAGAGTAATCGGATTTAACAAGTAAAAACTAACCAAAAAAGTCTACGAAAACAAATGAATATAAATCCATTTCAAAGCAGGATTAAGTTACACAGGGCTCTGTTTCATGTGATTTTATTTTGCAGAGAAAAGAGGAAGCAAAATGCGGATACTTTGTCTCACTTACCTTCCACCTATGGCATTTGAACAGTGGTATTAGATAGGATTTATTACACCTGCACTACCAGCCTGGCGACGTTATATGCTTTACTTCCATTTTTTTCTTTAAACCTAACAGCGCTATGACACAGATAACATCATTTCCATTTCAAATAGGAGCAAAATTACTCGTAGGTGAATAACCTGCCCATGGCTATGCAGTTCGTAGGTCTGCGACACTGGCTATAATTTGTAGCCTCAGTCCACACGGATTGATGGTATTGCTAATGATTTGAAAAAGACTTGTTTCATGCTGGTTATATTTATCCTATTAATTGACTCTCATTCATTCCTTACAGATTCTTTTTGATTACTGCACCCATTCTATTCCTATTACCTTATATTTTCACACTAGATCTTTGTTTAGTCTTTAGTCATTTAAATTATACAAATTTAGTCATTTAAAATATACAGCCTACCTCCCAGAGATACACTTCCCTCGCGACCTGGTCTCCTTTGCATTTTCAGTCTGAGCAGATCCACTCACCAGGGTCTTTCGTGTCTGATTCTCAGCTCAGGGGTCGGCTCCTCCAGGAGTTTCCGAGAGTCCCTTGTCCTCACTCACTCAGGAGCACTACTGCGTCATTCTGTTTTATCTCCTTCCATGCGTTTCATGTGCAAAACTCGTTTCTGTCAGTTTTTGTTATTTGGAGGTAAGATCTCTGAGCCTGTCTTAATTCATCCCCTCAGACAAGTTCATGATGTAAAAACACGTAGGCTACCCTGGTTCAAACACTGAGTCTCTAAGGGGTAACATTTAATAAAATGCTTTTCTGTTCAATGAATTAATATGTAATTCAATAAATCTTGTTTAGGTTACTTACTTAGGGATCATGGTCCTTTTTCTTTAATAGTGTCTTACATCCTTTTCCTTTAAAGATGATATTTGGATCTGTTTTCTTCTTACTATAAGTGTAGTTTTTTTTTTTTTTTCTCTCAAGAGAAAATATTTTCAAGTTCTTCAAAGTAGTTGCTACACCATTTGGGAAAAACAACTGAAGTTAAGAAGGATATGAAGTGGAAATTTGGTGTGTTTCCTTTGAGTTCATTTCCCTAGAATTCAATTGTTAACACCCCCAGGCTGCTACTATATACTTGAGAACCATAGGTAAGACGTGCTTTCCCCAGACAGCCTTTCGAATTGGCTGCAACCTTGTTTACAAGAGTTAATCACCAGGAAGACACAATAAATTATATAATCATTTTTTCTTTATTATTCTACTCTGAAAACAATGCTGTTCATGTATTCTTCTAGGTAGTATATTCATACCATAGGCATTTATCATGTATGTATGCCAATACATGTATATATTTAGCACCCTATGTAGCAATGAAGTTATTATGAAAATAATTTGAAAAAGTCTCTTTGTTCTTGGAGTTCACATATTTTAAGTATAACATTTATAACTTTTTATCAAGCAGAAGAAGATTTCTTTTTTCAAGAGACAGCAACTTTCTCTAATATGTGGCTACTTCAAAGTTCTCCCAAGGTAAATATTATTCTTGAATATGGAGAGACTGAACAGTTAGTTCCAAAGGGGCGAAACATGCCCTAGGAATCAATTACCAGAAAAACTATAATGGTTGAAATTATTTAAAATAACTTTACTAATGACTGTTACTAATAAATACCATTTTAGCAGTTTTCATTCCTTATTAGAACATTATGTATCTTCACTGTTGGTGATTAAAGAAATTTGTGAACCAACCACAAACAGCACATAAAATAACTGCTAACATCTGTGTTCATTTTCTACTAAGATTTATATCATATGGGTATATATTATACATGTATGTTTTAAATATATAAATATAATACAAAACATTTACAAAAGAGAAAAACTGGAAAAAAAAGAAACAGGTAAACATCCCTTGTATTCACTATCACCTTTTATTGAGATGGAAACACACTTTCCATTAACTTATGAGGCCCTGTGTATCTGTGTGTAAACAACAACAGTATATCCTGTAGAGCTCTGACCCAGTTCATCATAGTCAGGAATCCTTACTGCATTCTGAAAATAAGCTGGCTTTTCCACGAGGTTGTGAGTCCTGTAAATGAGGGCCAGGAAGTGACTGAGAAAAACAGAAAGGTGATGACCAACTTTTGACTGAGAGCCCCACCCCTCCTTTGGCCCTTTGGGGCTCTGGCTCTGAGTCTGGCTAACTTCACACACTTTAGGATGCAGGGTCATCTCGGATCCCTTCACTTGATCTTCCCCACCTTTGCTCTTTCCTGGACATCAGATTTTTCCCTGTGGCAAATACTTATTTATTAACTAGATGGCTGTCCACTAGAATGCTATTCGAGTATTAAAAGAAGAAAGTTTATGCATATTTATCAGTATATTAATGTGTTCAAAATATTTTATTAAGTGAACAAAGTATCAAGTATATATTACAATCATGATTCTGTTAAACATGGACACCTAGAGTTTCCAGCTCAACAGTAATACTATGAATTCTTTCATGTACAAGTTTCACTGAAAAACTGATGAAAATTATTAGAAAAAAGTCATCTGGAAATGGTCCTAAGGCCCACAGTAGAAAGCACAGTATCTACTCAGGAAAACCTATTAAGATTGGAGTGAACAGGGCCAGAGATTTAGCTCAGTGGTTCCGGCACCTGCCTCGCAAGCACAAGGCCCTGAGTTGGATCCCGGTAACCACATACAATGCTGAGTGTGGTGACTCATGCCCACTAGCAATCAATACCACATACCACAGTGCCAGGCATGGTGGCTCATGCCTGTAATCCCAGCACTCGGGAGGCAGAGACAGGAGGATTGCTGAGTTTGAGGCTTGCCTGGGCTACATAGTGAGTTCAGGGTCAGCCTGAGCTACAAAGTGAGACCCTGTCTCAAAAAAAAAAAAAGATTAGAGTGAACAGAGAGAATATGGCCATCTGAACATGTCTGGGTCCATTCTGTCTCCAAACTCCACAGGAAGACAGACCTCACTCTCGATTATCTCTGTATCTATCCTGTGAACAAAAATTGCATTGTACAAGTAAAAATCTCAGTGCTGCTCTTAGGAAATCAATTGATTCTTAATAAAATAGTTTAAAAAATACATAGAAAAAGAGCAAAAATAAAGACAGCAACAGAAAGAATGAAAACATTTATTTCAAAATATATTCTAAAACAATTATGTTGAAAATAATATGGCTTTGGGAGAAGAAGAGACACATAAAACAAATGAATAGAATAGAGGGTATACACATCTACTACACACATCTGCTTCTCCCAAAACAGTTAAAACATGTTGGAGAAGAAAACAATCTTTCCAGCACATGGTGCTGAGAAAACTGTATGTCGCCAACACAAGCCTAAAGTTAGAAGCATCCATCTCCCTTTGTATAAAAATCAATGCAATATGGACTAAACATCTGGAAATGAGAAACGAAACCTTAAATTTTAACATACTGGTATAGGCAACAATTTTCTGAATAGAAACATGAAAGTTTGGGAAAAATAAAAGCAAGAATTAAAACATGTGATCAAATGATAATGCTTCTTTCCAGGAAGGGGAAACAGTCAATAAATGAAAAGATGATCTATAGAATGGAAGAAAAATTTCACCCTTATGCTTCTGCCTGAAAATTAATATTCAAAAATATAAAGAACTCAAATACTTAAAACAAAAAACAAGTAATTAAATCAATACATGGCAAGAGATCTCATGGATAAATTGACAATAAATGCATTCCATCTTTTTTAACCATCAATGAAATATAAATCAAAATACATTTAGATTACTTCCTAATCAGTAGCTGTTATCAAGACAACAAAATATAACAGCTAGCGACAAGGTGGTAGGAAAGAGAAGTACTTACACACTGTTGGAGGGAACATACATTAGAACAGCCATTGTGGAAAGCAGTATGGTATTTGCTCAGAAAATCAAAAATAGACTGCAATATAATCCCGTTATACCTGGAATCAAACTCAGAATATGGATGAAATGCTTGCATTTCAGTTTTTATAGTGGCACCCTCTATAAGAACCAAATGACAGAGGCAGCTTAAGTGTCCGCCAACAGATGAATGGATTAAAAACATAAGATGTGAAATATTTATACACATAATAGAGTATTATAAAGCTATAATGAAGAAGGAAATCATACCTTTTGCAGGAAAATTACTGAAACTGAAGAGCATCATGTTATGCAGAATCAATTGGTCCTAGAAAGACAATCATCATATATTTTCTCTCATACGTATAACTAAAGAGAGAAAAGATGATTTCACACTTGAAGGGGACCTGATAGAGAAGAAGTGAATCAAAAGAGGGAGGGAGATTAGAGAGGATTAGAGGAGCATGATACAATAAAAGTATATAATGTGCATGTACACTGATGTCACAGTTAGGCCTAAGAATCTGTATGAACAACCTGTATCAGTAACTAGAATACTGTAATATAGTTATGAAGACTGAAGGTTGCTTATAATACAGTATGAGTATTTATGAAAGTGCTTATGATATTCAGATCTAAAAGCTGGGGAAATAGTATAGACATCATTTTATAAAATACTAATATCTTTTTGTGTTTCTTATAAAATTTCTATTCTTAATATACTTACAATGATTAATTATATTAGTATTCCTATCAATAATAGCAATATTATAAACTATGTAATATTATGAACCTTTTAAAGTAGTAAATATCCTGTACTGGAAACATATATTAATAAAATGAAAACATAACCTATATACAGTTTTATAATAAGAAAAATCTAAACATATATCTTGAAAATAACATAACACAAGGAAAGAGGTAGTTATAAAGATCTACTTTAAGTTTAAATTTAATTTGAAAAGGAACCACTATAAATGCCAAAAGATAGAACTGAAAATGTAATTTTACATAATGCGATGGGTTACAGATACTAAAATAACCTTGTAATTTAATATTCAATAGCACAAAATGTTTATTTATATTAAGTGAATGTAAAACAATATCATTGCAATAATACCAGAACATGATGATTTATTTTTACATGATATGCATTGAATTAAGTGCAACATATGTATTTTCTCCTCTGTATCTATAAGAATCCCCAAAATGCATAATGTTAAAAAGACTAAGAGAATGTACATGAGGATAAAGTATGTACAACAATTTCTGTGCTTTAAAAAGTAGATAAAATTAACTGGGTGCAGTAACTGATTCCTACAAACCCAGTACTTCGTGAAACTGAGGCAGGAGGGTCTTGATTTCAAATCCTGTCCAGGAAATTTAGTGAGACTCTTTCACAAAGAATTGAAGAGTCTGGAGAGGTGGCCCGGTAGTAGAGTGCCTGGGTGCCACCCAGGGTACTGTATGCCCACACAGAAAAGAGAGGAAGCAAGGGAAAGAATGAGAAAAGAAATTTAAAAAAAATATAAATGCTTATACATGTAATCACAAATATTAGCTATTTCTCATAAGGGAGTGATGTTTCTTTTATTCTTCCTAATTTATATCTTCTACAATACATATAATGTGCTCAAGAAAAAAATAAAAAGACAAAGACAATTTAGACATTAACGTAGGTAAAATTTATTAAATCCTCATCCTATGCCAGGCACAGTGCTAGGTTTGTTGAATCCTAAGTAATCAAGATCATGTTGTTTTCACAAAAGCATCCTATGACTCAAATATTAATATATGGAGTTTTGAGGTTGTTTATATCATTGCATACATTATATATATATCATTATAGATGATATATACCATATCATACAATATAATTATATTTTAAAAATATCACAGTATTTTTTATCAAAGTTAAAAGTCAGCAGACTTAGATGTCTGTTTAATAAAAGGCCCGATGTAGAAATATATGAAGATCTAATTTTAAAATTTTTGCTTCAATATCAAATTTCCATGTTAGTCTTGATCTTTTTAATTAAATGATTGGAACATTAAAAATATTGGAACTGTACATTTATAGACACAAAAACAAAGTTACATAAACCACTTGGTATACATTTGGAGTTTATAGGCGGATAAGTTTGCTGCTTTAAAATCTTAGTTGTCTTATTAGTCCTGGTAGAAGAATACAGCACTTACCCACGCACCTGAACGACTTCAGTGTTCGGGATACAGCAGTCAACGGGAATGGAGAAATCTCGGCTGTAGTCAATAATGTGTTCTGATGAGAGAAAAAATGTTAAGAGTGACAGATAAATATGCACATGTAGGTAAAACAATTTCATTCACTTCCATTAGCAATAATTGCTAGTTAATTTAAGTAAAATATATGGCATGTATTTTCTTGCACCTCATAATTCCTTCATTATATTAAAGCTCACAGGGTTCTGATTCATGCGGTTATTCTTCCACAACCAAGCCTTCCCGCTTCAGGCTTTCTTGGCAATTAATCTTTCCCATATTCCACTGGCAGTTTGCGTTGCTACGGCAATGCTTTTCAAACTCAAGCAACTCCTACAGGAACAAATGTAGCGGGAGCAAACCAGCATTTTTATAATGAAACAAGAGAAAGGGAAGAAAACCAAAATGAAAAATCGGAGTGCTTTTTAGCTAGGGAACATAAATCCCATGGAATAGTTTTCATGAGCGTATGCAAATGCACTGGACCGAGCGTCGTTCTTATGGAGGATCACGTGCAAAATGTGTGAAAGCCACGCTGTGCCCTTGCAGGATAGCACCCCGATGCTAACAACAGTATTAGTGCAATAAAAACTATGAGCAACTCATTATCTGACCAAATTAAATACATATTCTTGTCAATGGCTTGGAAAGACTCTGTCTCTCACCTTGTGTACATTTCCACCCCTCCTTCCTCTCCCAGGTGTCTGATCAAACCCTATGTTCCTCTGTGCTCAGTCTCTCCCCAGAATATTATCTTCTACGTTCCCATCTGTCAAAAATTTCCCCATGTTTCAGAATGTAGTTCAAGCTATCTGTTTATGAAACATTTTTGTTCAAATAAAAATCTAATCTTTATCTTACTCATGCAATTACTTGATTAACATCCTTGAAGTGTATCTTTACAGCAAAGAAATAATTTGTTCCTGTATTCCTTAAAGTGAGAGTATAATTACATTATTACTATTTTTTCTCATAAATTTAATTTGTTGAAATGGATTGATGAGATAGCAGGTCCGTGTGAATAGAAAAGAAATGATCATAGAAATACCAGAGTCTTGCTCAGGTAAAAAATTAAGATATGTAGAGGTTTACATTTTCTACAGCAATAAATCATGTTAATTTCTCCTACCCATGCTCAGTAGCGTTGAATAAATGGCATTCTTAAGTATAACTTGCATTTCTCACAAAGGCTTAACTCTGAAGTAGCTTCACACCTCAGAGATCTTCAGTAGACAGTACCTGTGGACATAAGAAGATAGCAGTGTACTCTACTTTCTTAGTTTCTCATCATTTGTAATGAATTTCTGTATTCTTCCTGCTCCTGCGTGTCAAAAGAAATACTTCATGATCTTTCCATATCTGTAGCTTTCCTTCATAAATTATTTAAAAATCTTTTGTATTTGACTGCAGAATAACTTGATAAACAAAATAATAAGGCCAACTTGAATGATTCTGAAGAGTTCCCTACAGTACTGTTTCATCAGAACATCTGATGTTTCTTTTTGTTCTTCACCTGTCAAAAAAAATCTTTATTACTTTCAGAATCAGTGATGTTAGTGGACATGAGTGAATCACAGTTGGAATATTCAGGTTTCATTTTCAATGCAATATAATCAGTGTAATTTGTATAGTAAGAGATATTTCTAACCATAGTGTTACAGAAGCCAACATTCACAAGAATAGTACTTAATGATGATAATTTCCTCATGGAGAGGCATATAGAAATGGTAAGACTGAGCATAGTAAGGATACATAAGAGCATATATTATTACACTACACAAAATACCATAGAAGTAGCTCACAAAATTTCATCTGAATACCAATAGATTAGTTTCTTATTATATCATATAGTTTTAACACAGAAATAGTAAGTCATCAAAACAAGCCACCCTAGGGCCGGAGTATTAGCTCAGTGGTTCCGGTGCCTGCCTCGCAAGCTCAAGGTCCTGAGTTCGATCCCCGGTAACCACATACAATGCTGGGCGTGGAGACTCACGCCCACCAGCCATCAATACCACACACCACAGTGCCGGGCATGGTGGCTCATGCCTGTAATCCCAGCACTTGGGAGGCAGAGACAGGAGGATTGCTGAGTTTGAGGCTTGCCTGGGCTACATAGTGAGTTCAGAGCCAGCCTGAACTACAAAGCGAGACCCTGTCTCAAAAAAACAAAACAAAACAAAACCTAGCCACCCTATTTTAATATTAGACTTCTTGGCCACTCTATTTTTATAAGCATATTTTAGTAGTAGAGATCACTAAATAGTAGTAAATTAGATATCTCCACTATTTCAGATATACGCTCACATAATTGTGTTATGGTCTTGATGTGAGAAATAATTACAGGAAAGTTCTTCATTTAACAGTGAAGAATTTTGACATACTAACTACTTAAGTTAATTAAAAATGAAAAGCAATGCTCCATAAGTTATAATGTGATTCTAACCCAGTATAATTTGTGACATTTGGCTAACTAGAAAAGGATACACATTATTAATTGAGTCAAAGATAGATTGTGCATGGCCAAAAATGAAACACGAATAATCACGAGGAGAGAGTCAGAATACCTAAGCCAATGCCATGATTATTTATTACTCTATGCTAAAATTCCATTGATTCAAATGGTTCCTTAGATTTTCCTAAATTACGGGCATGTGAGAAATTAAGTCAGTCTACAGCATTGGAAAGAGTAGTTGGACAAGGAAATATTTTAATGCCAACTTGACAAAATCTCAGTGCAAGTTTTGGACTAATTTTATTCAAGCATTATGGTGTAGAGAGTACTGGTCACTCACACTTAGGATTAAAAATAAGTTATCAAATTTAGAGTTGAATAGAAACTGGATAATGGATTGGAGGAGGTAGAAAATTGGTGAGTAACATGAAAGGAATTCAAGTGAAAAAAAGAACTACCCAACGTTTTTCTTTTTAACACGTTCTCAATTTTCCTGTTGAAGAAGATTAACTGTATATATAAGGAAACACTTTTAACAGGGAAATCATGCTTTCATTGAATATAACAATAAAAGTACCATTTTTTGGACCAGGGATTCAGCTCTGTGCCAATTTGCCTGCCTGGCAAGGGCAATGTCCTGAGTTCAATTTCCAGCACTGCCAAAACACAAACTAACAAGTAAACAAAAAAGGTCCAAATTATGATAATTGACAAATAAGCTCTGCTATGGACAAAAGCCAGGAGTTTATGTGTTCTTTAAAATATGCTTAATTGTTTTTGATCATGGTATGAAATTATTCTAGATAACAAAATTAATATATTACTGTGTATTCAATATCATGCTAAATATTTATTGGAAATACAATGAGGTCATCCATAAATGTTTAAGGTGTTTGTGGATAAGTTTTGTTTCATCAGTACTACTTTCTAAAATTGTGAACAGTAATCACTTATTTCTTCTAAAATACGAAAAACAAAATAGTATGAAAGATTTAATTAGGAAAATTACCCAGCAAGTCATTTTGTTTGAAATCAGTGCAATAATTTCTCTGGTCTTTTATTCCACTGATGTTTGTTTTTCTTTTTTCTTTCCTTTTTTTTCCTTTTTTTCTTCAAAAATCAATCAATGTTGGAAAACATACACTTTCTAAATACAATGTTTACATTGTAAAGTGTGTCTTTTAAGTAATGCTTAACATGAATTTCAAATTTTCTCCAGGGGAGATTAATGGCAGTGTGCCCTTAGAGTAATTTTAAAAATTTCAGTGCATCTTAGTTTTCTCTCACGTCTCACATTTTTTTTTCCTGAGAGCAGATTAGGTACGTGAACACTGCCTTCCCTCTGTTTTCTTGTCCAATTCTCCACAAGTCATTGACTTATGAGAGCAGCTGCTCTTTATACTCCTTTCAGGCTGTTTCTGTTCCCTGGTTGCTGGCTGCCTGGCCAATACTGAAGGCTAAAGTACCTGGTGTAAAATTATGATCTGGTTTAGGCATGTCTCCCTAGGTGAATGAAAGGGAAATCTCAAATTTGGGGCCTCTTCTTCTTCTTCTTCTTCCTCTTCCTCTTCCTCTTCCTCCTCTTCTTCTTCTTCTTCTTCTTCTTCTTCTTCTTCTTCTTCTTCTTCTTCTTCTTCTTCTTCTTCTTCTTCTTCTTCTTCTTCTTCTTCTTCTTCTTCTTCTTCTTCTTCTTCTTCTTCTTCTTCTTCTTCTTCTTCTTCTTCTTCTTCTGCTGCTGCTGCTGCTGCTGCTGCTGCTGCTGCTGCTGCTGCTGCTGCTGCTGCTGCTGCTCTTTCAGGTTTGATTCAACACAAGTGCTTGATTATCATGCTGATGGGAAAACGGCTCAAAATTCATTCCTATTACAGCATTCTGCCAGGGGATGCTGAAGCAGACATGAAAATGCTTAAAGGTCACCTACACTGATATGTTGCTAAGCAGATTATTAATATTTTCCAGCGTATATCCCATTTCACAGATAGCAGTGGAATTACTACTAAGAATACATATATAATTATATGCTCATGAAACTAAATGAAAAAATACTGTTGGAATTTGAAGATACAGTGACAGCTGGTGCTTGGCTTGGTCAGGAAGAGAAATCTTACTGGATTCATTTCTTGGCTGCACAAATTCTTTCCCTTCCCTACAAGAAGGACTTCAATTTATCTCACTAAAAATGTTATTTAAAGCATAGGAATACAAAGGTGAATATAGAAAAGTCTTTTGATGATATACTTTCAGAGGTACCTAGTGAGAATTTTATTTCTTTTAGCTGTGATTATTACCTCTCAATTTGTGATAACAGATCATCAGTTTTCTGCTTACATTCCCAAATTCACACTTCCTTCAGATTAAGTCACTGTTACTTTCTGAGTAGCTGCACAACAACATTATTTATTTAATTTTTTTTGGAGACAGGGTCTCGCTTTGTAGTTCAGCCTGGCCCTGAGCTCACTATGTAGCCCAGGCAAGCCTCGAACTCATCAATCCTCCTGTCTCTGCCTCCTGAGTGCTGGGATTACACGACTGAGCCACCACGCCCAGCACTGTGGTATGTGGTATTGATTGCTGGTGGGCGTGAGCCACCACGCCCATCATTGTATGTGGTTACTTGGGATCGAACTCAGGACCTTTCACTTACGAGGCAGGCACCGGAACAGCTGAGCTAAATCTCCAGCTCTGCACGACAGCATTTGAATGGGAGGACAAACCTTACTTTTTCAGCATCATTCTTTGGAAGTCTCTTGATGTTCATTGTAATACACAGGATTGCTACAGTTCTATGGATTTTCCCTGACTTTAATTTAGCTCTTCTTCGTGACTCATTATGTACCAGTCTCTACAACAATAAGAGTTACCAAACTTTTTCTCAGCAAAATGCTGTCCTACACAGTGAATGGCAGAGTTTTACAAGAGAAATAAAACATTCGCACCCTGCTGCGAATTACCTTCTAACGGGATTAAAAATCTCTGCTGTCTTAGTGTTTAGCTCGGTGCCATGTCTGTTTCAGTTTTAATGTTAAAAATTCCAACAACTCATTGTCACTTTTCACTACAAATGATGATTTGCCTTACAGAAGATACATTTTGGCATCATTCTTTAGTTATCACTAAATCTAAAAGATTTTGGTAAAGGTAATGGATACTAAGGACAGTGTTATGAGCCACTGAGGATAACTATTTTCATATATTTGAATAGCATTTACATTTAAAATATATAAATATTTAATTTTCAGAATAAAAATGTTGAGGATGATAATTTCTACATATTTGAATAGCATTTTTCAACTGTATGTATATATATTTCACAATAAGATTGGTTGATGTTATCATTTAAATGTTGAAGAAATCTAGACTCATGTTTAAATGTGCACTAGTTTGCTCTGAAAAGCATTTTGGAAAATTTAGACCTAGCACATTTCATCTTTCTTATTGTCTCTTAAAATTATTTTCTTTATTATGTTGTAATTAAGGGAAATTAAAGTTAAAAACTAAGAGATTTGTAGCCTACTAAATAGGAACACATCCCTTATGATTATACTTCTAAATACTGTGACTTCTATCAGAAACATATCTTAGTTTAAATACATTTTTGAAGTACTACTGGATTTCAGATGCAGATATAACATTTTCCAGTTAGGAGGGAAACTTGTAATCATTCATCCATGCAGAAGTTAAACACTTGTGTTAATATTTTTGTGTTTCATTTGTCGACATCATGTGATTAACAGAAGTTACCCTTACCCTCTACACCAGAGAGAGGCACTACAAATGGAGGTCGTGAGCTTCCAGACATGTATTAGCACTGCACATGCTGAAGTGTGCATGCATTTTTCAGGACTGAATATATACAAGTGTGTGTGTGTGTGTGTGTGTGTGTATACACATAGTTTTAAGTGCTTTAAGAACTACAAAAGCAAAAGGAAAAAAAAAAGTATTACAAAAGTCACATGCCTGGTTTTGCCAGTGCCAGAGGTGGATATGTGGGATATGCAAAATAGTCAAGGTGTTTAAAGATTTCCCTTTAGAAGTGAGCGAGGTTGACGTCTAAACACTGAATAACCGAAGGCAGAGGAGGAGCAAGAGCGCCCCACGCGCAAGCGCCGGCAGCACAGGGGTGGGGACTGCCTGGTGGGAAGGTGGGGGTCTGTGGCGAGGAGGACCGCGGGCGTCAGGATGTTGGGCGGTGTTGATGTCTTTAGTTCCTGGGGTACCTCATGTGACAAATGGGGCTTCTGGGTGAGTGCCTCTGTGAGTAATTAAGGGCAGGGCCGCCCACCTGTGGACAGAAAACTAGCAACCTTTTCCGCAAAGTGCTCTTTCTTCGGAGAAACAGACGAAAGTCACCTCGCTTCAGAGAAAGGAGGGGTCAGAGAGAAGCAGTAGAGAAACCCTTGCGTTGAGATAAAGCCATAGAAACCCAGGTGGATCCGCACTGGAGAGCTGGAGTATGTGCTTTATTTGTAAAGGTTTATCAAGAAAATTCCTTGATGGAATTGATCTGTGAAAATCTAATAAATAAAGTGAAAAGAGTTAGAAGCAGAAGATTGAAAAAGATACTTGTGAAACAGGTATAAAATATAGACCTGCAAACTGTTGGGAGTAAAAGTGAAGTGTAAGTCCAAAAGGTAAGATTTTTGTAAAAGATTTTTGTAAATATTTTACCAGTCTATGTACATTTTCACCTTGACAAATGACCTCTTCACTGATACCTTTACAGCACTTTATAGGCATATGTAAAATCACAAAGCTGTAAGTGATGTTAAATCAGTAGACAAATAAAATTATTTTATAATGTATTTATTCCATAAAGTGTCTTTCGTATGAAAATAAAATATAGCAGTTAGGCCAGAGGTTCATATATACCTAAATAAAAAATTAAAATGAGAATTTTAAAATGAAATTAACATAGTACCACAGTATATTGTAAAGTGTAAACACATGAATGAACTCCAGTCTGTAGTAAATCCTTTTACGTAATCGGTACAAGGGAGCTTTGAACAACTTAGCATGTCATTTGGCACAGTTTACATGCACAGTTCATTCCAAGAACAGTAGTATTCTGTCTAGATTACACAGGTTCCAAAATGTCAAAAAGGTTTTCAATTTTTTCTTAGGCTTACCTATCATCTGTCACTTCCACTTTATTTCTGAAGTTTTCTGTGATTTTACCTTTTGATACGTATGCACTTAATGTCAAATTTGAATCTTAATTATTTTCTCAGCAAGAGCATAAACATGTATAGACCAGAGTGCCAAGCATATTTCAACTTCTGCATTATTGTGTCTGTTGCAGAGGTATAATTCAGAGATCACTTAGCCTGTTTTTCTATTTTTCTGATGAAGACAATGAAACAGGGAAGATTCAGGGAATCTTTTAGTTTAGATCCCCCAGCAGGCAGAATTATAACTAGAAGTTAAAGTCTTGTTCTCAAGACAAGTGTTGGAGTGGATTTCTGTTTTCAGATGATAAATCGATGAGCATTTGTAAAGAACATACTTAAGTAAAAGGTTAATTCAATATTGCCAGTACTCATTGCCTACTTTAGTTAGAAGAGTGCTGTGTAGATGCAATTTTAAGTTCCATTCTCATGCTGCAAAACTCTTATCACTATGACAGAAGTTTAAATAAAGTATAATCATAATTCTAACCAAATTCATTGCAAATGTAAGGGTCTAATGTAGGTTTCCAAAGCAAAATTTCTTAGTGAAAATGTAATATCACAAAGAGCATATTTATAAGTAAATATGAAATTGTTGAATGGGAAAATTTTAAAAATTATTCTAATAAATGTGTTTTCTACATATGGATTTATTCAGCATCTTGGTGCATGAAGAGAAGTTATACAAAGCATGGGCTTGCAAAATTCATAAGGAATGCATTTCATACTATGAATAACAAGAAGCAATTCAATATTTTTAAATATTGAAATATAGTATACATTACTCATGACAGCTTTTTCTTTTGAACATTTCATATATGAGCTATCAGCCCATGTACAATTTTTAAAATTTAAATTAGTACAAAATATATTAATTTTATGACTTACATAAAAATAACTATGCAAATTAACAAATTATATATCTACACAGATTTAGAATTCCCTGTCTTATGTAGAACAAAAACCATTTCATTGTATTTTTCTGAACGGTAGTGTTTATGTACTTCAGAATTAGATTCTTCACTGAATTATTAGGAATGTGACCTCAGCATTTCCCAACACGGTGTGATGTTACACACAGGTGTGTGGGTCACTTCTAAACCTGGAGGTGCATATGATTAAGTTAACCCCGTGCTGAGAGGACCTGCAACTGTTTCATGTCTCATCTTTACACCTCAAAAACTATCATTTCCTGACAGCCTGTGGCTCTTGCTCACTAGCATTCATTCTCGAAAAGATAAAGGGTGGCCAGCTTGAGTTATTCCTTGATTTAACAATTTCGGAAGCATTTTCGAAAGCCCTCTGATGATTACAGATTGCATCCTGGCAGAGATTAGACTCTACCTGGAGAACACCTTTGTAGCTCTCTTGTTAACTCTGGCCTAGTTCCAAATGGAATTTCTCTATAAAGTGTCGAGTCTCCCCCCACCTCAGTGCACAAATTGAGATAATTTTTGAAGCAAGAAAATGAGTTTATTTCCTATTAGAAATCTTTTATTCTCTAGCAAATTATGATGAATGTTACACCTCCAGTAGATACTCCTGGGGGTTATATTTATTATTTGCATTTTTCCTAATTCTGTATTGACATTTTAATTTATTGATGGTAAAATTCTGGTAATTTAAGCTATAATGAAAAAATTTTGACATTGTCAAGGACTGAACCCTTTCTTAATATTTTATAAGTAATTCTATGAAATTGCCCATATTCTACAAACCTCTAAATATTCTTTTAAAGTGGAACATCTTGCATTACTTTAGTTTAAAAATGCCACAAAGGCATACATTTTTTATCAAAGGGAAAAACTAAGAGCATGTGGAAAAAAGTATTTATTAGATGAAATATAAAGAAAAATGGTTCTTCGAATTCTCATTAAATTGAAGCCAGGACATTGGAGATTTGCAGATTCGTCTGTTTGTATTATGTAATCAGGTTACTTCATTTACCTCGGTTTTCACATTATAGCTTGGAGTAAACTAATATTATGATGTTGTTACCTGGGATCATATTTTGGTCATATTAGTTGATTGGTAGTTTAAACTCAAATTTGCTATATTTCTTATAGTTACTGGTATATTTAATATCTAATCCAACAATGTAATTTAGTGCAAATTTGTGTCTGAACTAAACCTTGAAATATAATCACTGTAACTTGCTTCAAAGTATATCACCCTATTATACATTATGAACACACCTTATATTTTTGTAAGCAGGAATCACATATATGTAGTTTATATTAGATTTGGGCAAATCTTTTATACTGGGTCAGAAACAAATCAGCAGGTGAGCAGTTCTTACAAATCCACACTGTGTTGGATAATGGGAAGGGTGCATGCAGCAGTACTTTTGCAACAAGAACTGGGACTTAAACCATATTTTGTCAGCTAGAAAGCAGGGTAGCTCAGATTTTTAGGTTGAGAGCAGTAAGTTCTCTCCATCCAATCTGAAAGTAACATGGTGCAAAATCTTGAGAATGTCCAGATATTCGGGTGACAATTAAATCACTGTGTGTGTGTGCTTGAATTCAGACATAAATGTCTACCTACCATCACTGATTTAATGCTTTTTCCTTGTCAACCAAGCAAATAAAAAAAAAATCCTAGTCAGGCATACTTAAAAGAGGGCCTGTAGGTTTTAAACATTTCTATTTGTTAGGATTTGCTTCTTTATTTTTTTTATATAATGAGCTACAGACATTAGTTGAGAATATGTTGAAGCATGAAGAAGAAAGCTTAGGATCAATGATCTTGCCATATCACATGTAAGATTCTCAGTGATATGTCTTAGTCCTTAGTGTCAATAAGATCAATGCAAAATTATTCACCCAAACGCAGTCTCACTTGCTGATTTTAGATTTACAGAGCTATTTTTTTGCAATTATACGATAAATAAGTACTGTATCTTACCATTTGTTTTAGACATGGTCCAAGAGAAGCCAGCTACACAGCAGGCCTCCTGCAATTGTCTACCATGCCCTACACAGCCCTCTTCTAGTTTCTCGACATCCAAGGCCTTAGTGAAGCATAAATCTTGACTTACCCACTGGAAATCTCTTTCATGTTTTCACCTTGGTCTTGTTTCATTTCTAGACTCCTTGTTTCACTCTTCGGACACCAGTATTTTCTTCTTTTTTTTGTTTTTGTTTTTTGTTTTCAGACAGAGTCTCGCTTTATAGTTCAGGCTGGCCCTGAGCTCACTATGTAGCCCAGGCAAGCCTCGACCTCAGCAATCCTCCTGACTCTGCCTCCTGAGTGCTGGGATGACAGGTGTGAGCCACCATGCCTGGCACTGTGGCATGTGGTACTGATTACTGGTGGATGTGAGTCACCACAGCCAGCACTGTTGTATGCGGTTACTGGGGATCGAACCAGGGACCTTGTGCTTGTCAGGCAGGCACTGGAACCACTGAGCTAAATCTCCACCCTCGCAGACACTAATAATTTCAAGGCTTGTTCTTCCAGAATCATGGGCTGTCTCTCTCATAGACAAAATCACGAATCTGCTGCCATCTCTGTACTCGACAAAATGCCTAAGACACAAATAAATGAATGGACAGAGTCTGATCCCAGAATGCACTTCTGTGTGCTGCCTGTTCTCCCTTTTCTCTTTCAAAGACTGAAAAAGCACAGTATTATTCTGGAGTGGGTTTTGTACTGTGCAGTAAATATGGGCTGCAGGAGGGATTGGGTTGGAAAGACTATAATTTTCCAAGAAAGAATACTGTATCCATTGCCAAGTAGAGATAGAGTGTTTGCTTCACAGACACTTTTACTTCATATTTGTGTCTTACTGTCCTAACCACAAATATTCAGTGACAGCATGTTCACGGCAGCCTGTGTGCACTATGAGAGACCCAGCATGCACTGTACTGTCAGAGGACTTCGCTCTTTATACTTATGTTCTACCAAATGACACCTCCATACAATCCTTTTCTATGAGTTGGCGATTTTGGATCAAATGTAGAAATTTTTCTTTCTTCAAAGTTAGCAATATAAAGAGATGGGTAATTTGCATTAGAGCAAGATCTGTTTTGAAGATCTGTGATATTTTCCTCTGGCCATATTGTTCCCCTACAGGTGATTTAGATTTTTATGCAGCTAATTCTGTCCATTTATAGGAGAAAAAAATCATAGATAAAAAATAATGGAGTAGGTAAGAGATTTCTCTTCTTCTACAGAAATTCACGGACAGGAGCTAGAGTGATCTAATGTGACACTGAGGAGAGATCCTGGCTTCATGGTCCTCGCTGCAGACATGACTTTCTTTTGTAACAGGAAAAGTGTTCTCTTTGACCTGTAGCTCCAAAAGTGGGGATCTGTCTTAAATCACACATTTAACACACACACACACACACACACACACACACACACACACACACACACAGTGACACAGAATCTTAGCAATGGTGATTCAGTTAGTTTTTCTCTCTAGTTGCTCAATTCCTCATCTAAAACCTCATATAAAGAAGACAGATGGCTTTATTAGGCAGCCTTCTCTAAATGTGAGCTGTTTAACAAAGATCTGGCGGGTAAGAATATTTAAAATGTAAATACTACATCTTTTCCCTGGTATGAGAACCTGTAGCTCTAAATGAGTTCTAGAATGTATGATAGATTTTGTGACATAGGAAATATTCAAAGGGAATGTGGTGGGGGAACGTAATGAGGGGAAAGAATAAATATGATTTGGAGAGAAAAAGAAATAGAATGTATATAATGGTTGGGGGGTTGTGGTTGGGTAGGGATATGGGTAAAAATGAGAATTAACTTCTGTCATATACTGGTACAAATTCCCCAGTGTCGAGTGTGGTTGTGAGTTGTATAGAAAATGTACCGATAAAGAATTCAATTTTTTTTTAAAAAGAATACTTAAAATGCCCATGGACCCAGGAGAATAAAACCTTCTGTTATGCTCATTAAAATTTGTGTTCTAGAATACTTGTTTTTATGAGAAGAAAGACATCAACGTTAAAACTTAGGTGTAATTTACTAGAATAATAAATATAGCAATAGAAGTGTTTTCCTAGGTGGAGGAAAATAAAGAGAAAAACAAGTCAATCAAAAAGAAGTCATGAGAGATGAAGTAGGAACTGATGTGTGAAAAACAGAAATTCCAAAATAAAATGTCAGTGATAATTCCTCATATATCCACAGCTACTAACTTTTAAAATAAAATGTATCTCACTAATTAGAAAAAGTTTTCTGAGACTGGATCTTTTTAAAGTTTAGCTATTATTCAGATTATGGGTAATGTAATTAGATAAAACAGAAATGGGGAAAATATATTAAAAGGAGCATTTGTTCAATACCTATAAGTTGAAAAGTAGTAACATGATGGAATGTTATCATATTTAAAAGCAATGTGCATAAATTAAATATAATATTGATCAAAACATATTAAGATTATATACACATACATATTATATTGTATACATATACAATCTTTATGTGGTAATTTTAAATCCATGAAAAGGAAAGATAAACAGCATCTTTCCCACAGTGGTTATCTTTTTGGAGGGAGGACTGGGAATTGGACTGCTTCATTTAAATGGATAATATTCCACTTTTATGTGATAAATTATATTAACAACATATTGACTTCCCATAATTTTAACAGGTGAATGACTGAATATGTACAATGAATCCCTTTGTCTTTTTCTTACAAAAATAGCAAAATAAAAAGATATAAACTGCCAGGCGTGGTGGCTCACGCCTGTAATCCCAGCACTCAGGAGGCAGAGGCAGAAGTATTGCTGAATTCAAGGTTTGCCTGAGCTACATAGTGACCTCAGGGCCAGACTGGACTACAAAGCGAGACCCTGTCTCAGAAAAGAAAATAAAACAACAACAATAACAAAAGACAAACTCTTTCATGAGTACACTAACATGTTTCAGTTCTTTACTCTCAAAAATAAGGTCTCAGGTACCAGAAGTCAGAGAAAATTGTTTTCTATTTTTCAACGTGCTTCCAGGAAACTTCTTTTTTAGAATTCTTTAATCTTCTTTATCAGTTTATACTGTTTTGTGAAATGATGAAACATTCAATTCCAATGGTTTAAAGCAAAATATAGAGATTCACATAACTTCTTGTAGCTAACATATCAGAGAAGAATCTGTCTTGGCAAAGCCATATTAAGGGTAAAACTGATGTCATACAATTTGGTTTACTTCTACCTCTTGACTACATAATCTGGTCTATTGACTTAATTTATAGACATCTCCTTTTACAGTCAACAGCCTTTGAAACAAGGTGGTACTTCTGAATTTCAAAGCAAGAGAAAAAGGAACAAGAGATTGATAAAGAAGCAGCCAAATTCTCATTGGAATCAGTGATGTAACTAGAAATGGAGTATTGAAGGACAAATAGCTTGAGTAGAGGTAACACAGTGGCCTAACTTCAGGGGTTGAAACTAAAATGTTTAGGAATTTAACTTAGTTCTTCAGCTCTTCCTTCCACAGCATTGCTTCCTAAGAAACAATTTACATAATAAGTCTTTAACTCATACTGGGTCTCTGGGGAGCCACACTTGAGACAGAGTACACTGAAATACGCAGGCAATTGTGAAGTTTCGTTTCTGGAACAAGAGAAAGGTCAACAACCTGGAACTGATCAAGAAGATAGACATGGGCTATCTCTCAAGCAAAGCATGAAATCCTGTTTCACCAGGATCGCTGGAGCTTTCTTAGTAACCACTGAAATCAGGCGATGTGTATCACTCATGTTGTTTTCTTGTGAAATAGTTTTGGGTCTTTGGCTCCTGGGATTTTCCCATATGAATTTTTACCTACACAGGAACACAATGGAATATTACAAAGTGACCCTGAATCTTTTTACCTAGCAAGTGCTGTACATTAACTCTAGAGACTCTTTTCGATTCCTTATGAATGTTCTACATAGACATTCTTATTTAGCTGTGGCTGAAATGTTTTTCTCTCTTCAAATTGATATATCTATTTTTCAGATTTTTTTTTTTTTTGAGACAGGGTCTCGCTTTGTAGTTCAGGTTGGCTCTGAGCTCACTATGTAGCCCAGGCAAGACTGGAACTCAGCAATCCTCCTGTCTCTGCCTCCCGAGTGCTGGGATTACAGGCGTGAGCCACCATACCCGGCACTGTGGTATGTGGTATTGATTGCTGGTCGGCGTGAGTCTCCACGCCCAGCATTGTATGTGATTACCGGGGATCGAACTCAGGACCTTGTGCTTGCGAGGCAGGCGCTGGAACCACTGAGCTAACCCTCCAGCCCTATTTTTCAGATTTTATCGTGCTGCTCTTATGCTGCTCTCTCCAAAGCCTCATGTGGACGGGGTGGGACTTTGTTTTTTCAGAGGTAGTTGAATCTGAAATGTGTGATACAGGGTCAAGGGTGTGTGCTTTCTAAAGGACTACATGGCAGTGATTACTTCGGTACCATCCAAATACCAGTGGTGAACAGGATAGAAGGGGAAGCAGTGCTGTTACACTCTCTTGCTCCTTTACTCCTGTGTTGGTGCTGAGTAGTTTCTCCCTCTGCAATGGCTGTTTTCATCCCAGCCTCAGAGCCAGAAAGCTGGTTCCAGAGAAGTGGGCTCATTGTTGTGATATTACGTGGCCATATGGCTTAATTTCCCTTGGGAGTGACTTATGGGAAGGGAAGAGGAAGGGGAGATTTGAAAATTTTGCCTACAGAAGTAGCACCAGAATACCTTAGGCTGTTGTTGTGCAGTGGAAATTCTGGTCAGAGCTCAGAACAAAAAGTCAGTAAAAAATAAATCAGATTTAGGAGGTTTCTAGTGGGAAGGACTGCACTGTACGCTGGACTCCAGATGACGCATTTTATGGCTTGTCAGTTTATCTGCATTTTGTTGTTGTCCAGGGATTTTGCCTGAGACTGAGATTAGGAGCAGTGCACTAATTAATCTTGCAGAAGAAATTTCAACGCAATCAGATACTGAGGCAGTGGCTACTGTTGGGGTCTTTTAGTCAGATCTATGTTGAAAATCAAGAGCAAAGAGCCCAACAGAATGATTTAAAATGTTTTGAGTTTGGCTAGAATGTAACCTCCAATAACGTATAGTCTGGAAAGATGGAGCAGACGAGAATTTGATGCTGCGAAGGAACAGGAGAATAGAAAAGTCGGGCTAGGACACCATATGAAACAACGGGACTCCACCCTTTGAAGTTTTAGATTTATAAAGTGGAAAGACTTTGCTTTGAGGAGAGAGCTCTAGAGCACCATGTTCCAGCATGGCATTACCCTAGAGAATTTATTCCAAAATGGCACCAGCCTGAGGAAGTTGTTCTAAATGGCAGCTCAGAGAACTTTTCCTTGGGATTTTGTTCATAAGCACTGGATCCTACAGCAAAGAAAGAAGAAAGTCTAGCCAAAATCCCGGCTGGCAACAGACATTGGTATCATTCTATGACACTGTTTCTTTTTTTTTAAAGTTAAATTGGATTTTATTATAATTCATAGGGTTTGCCTAAGGCCTTCTGGTTTTGTCTTGTGCACTGGTTTTTGATACCTAAAGAATATAAGAGTCATGGGGTCAGGAAGTCTTCCACTCAGGTTTCAGAAGAAGGCCTGGTAGGCCACGCAGTGTGCACCCGAGAGGGAAGTCTTTGAAAATATGAGTGAGAGGTAGAAGATGCAATGGAGATCCTAGAAATTTGGAAAACATACACATGTGGATTATCTGAGGAAAACTGAAAGGAGAGCATAGAGACGGCCCAAGAGAAAAGCCATGGGAGCGACGATCACCAGGAGAGCTTTGGGGAGAGCGAGCCAAGCGCTGTGGAGTTCATGACTTGAGACAGACTGTCTCCGATGAGGGAAGTGGAACTGTGGGATTCAGCATTTGCCCTGCTGGATTTTGGACTTGGCTTGGTCTTATTCCTTTGTATCCCCCTTTTTTCCTTTTGGAATGATGATTTTTATCTTAATTAAATTAAATTTAATGATACTTTTTATCTTAATTAAATCTAATTAAATGTTGGATGTGTTCACTTTCATTTCATTTGTATAGGGAGTTAGAACCAAGAATCTGCCTTAAATCTCAGAGGACTTGGAACTCGCACTTTTCAGCAATGCTCAAACATTGAGACTTTGTCAACTCCTAGAGGTGGACTGAATGCTTTTTTTACATAAAGATATATACATGAGTCCTTGGTGGGGTATGGTTGGAATATTATGGTTTGTGTTCAGGTGTCCCCCAAAGCCTCATGCAGATGAGGTGAGACTTTCCTTTTCAGAGGTAGTGGAATCTGGAATGTGTGATCCTGGGGTGAACGGCATGTGATTACTAAACCACTACACGTGAGGGGTTAGCACGGCACCATACAAATCCCGGTACTATGAATAAGATAAAATGGGCAGAAATGCTGTTAATCTCTGGTTGCCTTTGCTTCTATGTTGGGGCCATTTTGTTTCTCCTCTACGATGCCTGTTTGCCATCTCTGCCTTGGAACCAGCTGATTACAGGCTGAATCCTTTACCAAATGTAAGCCAAATATAGCCCGCCCCCTCTCGCTGAGTGTTGGGTATCTCTGTCACAGTGGAGAGAGAAAAGAACCTACCAGAGCCGCCTAATACTTTCTGATACACCACCAGAGTTGTTTAATATTCATGGGGTGTTGATTCTCATAGACTTCAAAACCTATATTCTCAGGTCCCTTAAATAGAATGGTATAGTATTTGCATATAAACTACATAGTCCTATATTTTAAGTCATCTTTAGATTGATTGCAGTACATGTCGTGCAATGTAAATGGTTTGGAATAATTACTGTGTTAGTGGCAAAACATCTGCCCATGTCCGGTACGATTTTTTTAGATATGTCGTCTGCACTGGTGGACGTGAAAACTTTCAGTGCAGAACCCATGGGAGTGGAAAACCAATAAATCTAAGCACTTCGCTATAGTTTAAAAGGCCAGCCTACCTTCCCAGTTCCATATTTTTCTTCTTAACCCAATGAAACCTTAAGTCCTTCAACAGCTGTAAGCTCCCTTTCCCGCTTTCAAGCTCCTTTTCAAATTGTTTCTGCTCCTTGGAACTCTCCTCTCAGCCCCTTCAGCTTCCACCTGGTCAGCTCCTCTTCCTCCTTGTGCCGCTGCTTCTTCCCAATGCCATTCCCAGAATTTCACATTACAGCACAGACCTTCTCATGACCAGCCTCCAAACGTGGTGTCCACCACATTCATTGCAATAGTCATTATATGTTCACCAACTACTACTCACCACTTTGTTTTCCCTGGGCCGGGGACCAAAGCTGTACCATCCACTCCTGCATTCTCAGCACCCAGTTGACTGCACAGCTACTGAATAGATGTTTTTTGGCTCTTTGGATAGCTGAAAACAAATTGCACAAAGATATAGTACATATAGACTTTAATCGTTCCATTTACTAATTAAACTCTGAAATATGAAAACACATTTCTTGTCTAAGTTTATAAAGCGAGGAGGTCAGGTGAATGAAAATCAGCCTGGTCTGAATAATGACAGTCATTAGAGGCAGCTGTAAGACGTCACTAGGTATTCTTTATTGAATGCCTTGCCTAGGACAGGCATCGTGATAAGTGTTTTATCAACATGATTATTTGTCAGCTGTAGCCATCAAATATATCGCTATTACATCCTTTTGTTTTTCAACATAATAGTTATGTCCATATTTTAGAAGTTTTAATCTGATTCTTTAAATTTTGAAAGTGAGATAAGCCCATTTCTCAAGTAAGGTACAGTTATTTGGTATGAATCCACAAACTCAAACATCCATAAACATTCAAGGCTGTTATTTATTTTTTTGGCTTAATAAGTACTAATAATTCTAAACAGTACCAATAAGTAAAACATTTCTCAATTGAAATAAGTACATTAGTGATTCTAAGGTACATAGAGATATTTAAGGATAAAGAACACTGCCAATACAAAATTTCTTTGGGCTTAGAAGAAAAATTATTTCTGAAATCTTTCAGAGGATGAGACTCATGGAGACCCTTAACTGAATATGGAAGAAAAATATTTTCCAAACATAATGTAAAATAAACACTTAAAATGATGATTTGGATATGTCTTAAAGCAACCATGCTCTTACAACTTTAATAAATAATAAGAAATAAAGCTTCTATTGTTTTGTGTCTTAAATAGGTGAATTTTTCTCATTTTATGGTTATACTCACCACAATTCTAATGTGTACATATTTTGTTTATATTTACCAGAAAATGTAGCTGCTCTAAAATAGATTTCTATTGAAATATTTTTATCGACCTCCACTTTTATGTTTCCATGTGCTTTAAATATTACAGTTTCACCATTGGATGGCAATATTGCTTGTTATTTTCTCTTCAATATTCTGATTAGAATTTAGCTAGTGAGGAAAAGGTATTGCTGCAGAAGAGCTGAGATTCATTGTTTAACTTAATTTAATTGAGTTATAATATTAATATAAGTATATTACAATGAAGAATACATGAAATGAAGATCATTTCTGTATTCTGGATAGATTCTTGGTCAATAAATCAACAGTTCACCATTCATTTTGTATGGAGAGTGAGGTTCTCTGTTTTATCCTGACCCTGTGTTGATCCCTAATTTGCTGAATACAAAAACAAATACAGCTCTTAATTAGGCTAAATAATTGACCACAGTTTTCTCACAGCCCCCAATTCCTACTAGTATGGACCATGTGAAAATATAGTCAGTGATCACATCTTGTGACTTCTGGGTCTCGATTCCCTAAAAATCACATTTGTCCTGATAAATATTGTTAAAATGATTTAAATGACTAGACGTAAATTTCAAATGAAAGTATTACAGTGAGTTGCTTCAGTATCTGTAGACCATGCACTGGACAGTGGATGGTCTAAAAAAACCCGGGGTTTTTTAGGCTTATATTTGCCAAGAGTAAAGGAGAGAGGCCTAATCTTATCAATGGCCCTAAATCGTTAACTCAATTATCTTTGTTGAATCCTATTTCAAATCTTCCTCCTTTAAATCACTAAGTTGAGTATGAAGTAGTGTTGCTACAGTTGATTGGCAAAGCCCTCCCTCTCTTGTTTTCATATGAAAACTCCTATGATCAGTTTTGATGAGGGTACACTCAGTGCACTCACCTTTCAGTTAAAAATGGTAGAATCTTACGTATGAACACTTGGTCATTTCAAAGAGACAGCTTTCCTCTTCCCTTAGAACTATATATAGGTTTACATGAAAATTAATCCGCATAATGTGGAGTTTTAAAATTACACAGTTTAAAAACTTTTCATTATTTAGCACACCACAAGTCAAGTTCTTGGGTAAGTAAAGTGGGGACTGTGAACTTTGCCACTGAATGGCTCGTTTCAAAAGCAAACCCAGTTCTGCCTGTTATCATTTGACAAACGGAAGTAGAATTACTTAAATCTTTATTTTCTCACTTAGTGAATATGTGACAAGAGTAGCCTACTGAGTGAACAGAAAGAATAAATCGGCTCCAACACAAAATGCAATCATGTTTTCCAATCAAAAATGCCTCAATGTGGAGTGTAATTGTGATGTGTATATATAATGTACCAATAAAATGTCAAAAAAAAAAGTGTCTTAAAGAACCATGGTGGCTCATGTTCGCCATGGGGAGGCGGTGTTGACAGGTTGTCTTTGCCCTGCAAAGGTTGTCCTGAAATGCTTTCGTATTCCTTGTGAGTTAGGGCCTTGATGGCATTTGCTTCCTGTGCTTCATCTCAATAGACATGGGCAAGATGTCAGCTACGTCACAAGAGGATTTTCAGAGTCAGTTGTGAATGTTTCGGACACCTATCTGCCAACCCAGGGCAGTACTTCCTTTAAAACTTTGCATCAATTATTTATAACTAACACGGTTGCTGTGGAAACAAAAATCACAAAGAATCAAACATTTTTGAATAGCTTTGTTAGTATTAATTTCTTGAATCAAAACTAAATGAATAAAAGGAGATGACAGGGCTATTTGAAATGTTTAAATTTTCCATAGCTAATAATCTTTTTACCTGCTGGGTGATTAGACATAAATACACCAGCTTAAAGCCTTGACCAAATATCTTCATTTAGAAGCCATTCTCATTGAGCTGCTGAACTTTATCATAGAAATTTCAGGGGAAAGTAATTATAGAGGCAATTTCAATTTAAAGCCACACAGGGAAGTAATTAAGAGTAATAATAACCATAACCTCTGAACAAAGATATAGAAAATACATTCTGTATCTTATTTAAATGAAAGAGGTTAAAAGAAAATGGCAGTAGATGTGGCTTTTAGGGTTGAATAAGGAAAACTACAGCAATAATAAAACATCTATTTTCAGATATATAGCACTCAGAGTTGTATGTAACAAGATTGTGCAGTGGTGTTTTCTAAAGTGCTTTATATATGGAAATAGGTTGC
>PVIC010004519.1:0-19667 GCA_004025085.1 Thryonomys swinderianus
TTTTTTTATGTTGTTTGTGTAGTCTTCTGCTTTTTCATTGACTGTAATAATCATATGTTGGATTGATTTTCCTGGTCCTTTATTGTTTTTATGATATCTTTCTTTTCATAAGCACAGTATTTCACTTGACTTGATTTTATTTTTCTGCTTTGTTACTTCCATTGTTACCATTTCAGAGAGTTCAGGTATATAGTTTTTGCCTTCTTCCACCTTACTGCTGCCTATATTTATCTTTTGTGAGTTAGAAGTCTGGCATTTCATCTTCATCTTGCTTACCTGTCTTCTGATTAGTCCTTGGGTTAGTGATTGTAAATTGCTTATGGTGAGCAGCCTTGTACTTAGAAGTCTTAGGAAATGACTACTTCTCAGTGAGGTATTCCAGGTATAGCTGACTGTTAGGTTGAGTCTTTTGTAAGATTCTACCACTTCAAGTTGGGGGAGATGAGAAGTTGCTCCCTATTTGACCCAGCCCTAAGTCTTTAGCACTGGCCTATAAAATTGCTTGAGACTTAGGTAATCTCAGTCTTGGCACACTAGAAAGAATAACTTATTGGAACAATTATGTCACGCTGGCTCAAGTAGTACAATAAGCTATAACAACACCATCAAACAGCCTGCAAAATGGCAACCTGTGGTAACTATTAATTTGCCACTTTTAACTGTATGAATTAGTGTGGCGGGCCTTAAAGACCACTCCCCAAGATGGCGGCTGGCAATGTGGCAGGCCGTAAAGACCGCCCCCCAAGATGGAGGCTGGCAGCAAGCCAGAAACCTCTGTTTGACACAAACTAACTGCAGACCTTATATGGTAATATCTGTGGGTGGTGGGAGGGCCTTGAGAGGAAAATGTACATAAGCACCCAATATGGGAAGTGGGGGGAAGAATAAAGATCAAGCTTGCACTCCGTGTGTTGCGTCTCTCTCTGCGGGATCGGCGAGGGTCACGACAACTGGTGCCAAAACCCGGGAAGCTCTCGGGGGGGGGGGGGGGCAGCGGAGCAATGATCTGGTAAGGTCTGCGGACGCGCAGCAATCAGGTAAGGTCTGCGGATGCGCAGCAAGAGTAGGTTTGCCCCTTGTAGGGCAGAGGTTTGCTTTCAAGCTAGCAACAAGATTTGAGGACCCATGGGTTCAGAAAACTCAAAAGCGAAATTAGAAAACGCTTTGCAAAGAAAAAGGAGGGGGTCGAGAAAAAAAAGAGAAAAAAGACAAAAGCAGAAAAGAGAGGAGGCCATGGGAGCAGACAGAAGGAAAATGGACGGAAGCCTCCACTCCCCCACTGCCTTACAATGCCTTAGCACCCCCCAGGGAGAACATTAAAGGGTGGGCTGATTTGCGTGAGGGAGGCATGTTATTTCCTGTTTTTGAAGACACAAATCAACGAAGGTACCATCAAAACATAGATTTTAAACAAACAAACCAAGAAGAGACCCTGGGGTGAACTGAGAGGGAACGCCTTTCCCTTGCTCTTTTTACCCTAAATTTTCTTTCCCTTGACACTCAGGGCCTCTCTGCGGCCAAACACCATGCGGGTGTGGGACCTCAAAGAGCTCATCCCCCGGTCCTTTGGAAGGACCTAGTGACGGGCTTTGGAAAGGCCCAGACCCAGTCCTAATCTGGAAGAGAGGAGCTGTTTGTGTTTTTCCTGCAGGTCCAAGAATCTCCTATCTGGGTCCCAGAGCACCTCGTACGCTTCAGACCTCGGGCAGAATGAACAGCTGGCCAGCACCATGGGCGATCCCCTCAGCCTGTTGCTATTGCTGCTGATACCAGGAGTCCTCAGTTGTCTCCAATGGGCATGGAAGGAGACGTGCCACACGGAGCATCTGCTACAGTGGGGCACAGGAATGGGGACCCACCATCTTACTCCAGGGCTGGTACCCCGCCAGAGAGACACATAACTTGATGGCTCTGGGGACAGGCTTTACCACTCCGTCTCTTGCCCCTTGCCTACTCAATCAGCGGATCTCTGGCCTTGCGTTGGTATTGCCACAGCCAGCGCCGGCACATCCGACATCTGGCCTTTGCTGTGTGCACGCTTGAGGCCGGCCAATCTCCTCAGGTGTGGCTCAACATGCTGGACCGGTAGTCAAAGACGGGTAATGATATCTCTTTGAGGCGACCAACCTAAGACAGGTGTGGGAGCATGCCTTTCCCATGGCCAATGACAGGTAAGGCGCACCCAAGAGAGATACAACCTAAGACATACACGGTCCCTCTGAGCGTCTTAGAAAAACAAAAAGGGGGAGATATGACGGACCCTAAAGACTGCCCCCCAAGATGGCGGCTGGCAGCAAGCCAGAAACCTCTGTTTGACACAAACTAACTGCAGACCTTATATGGTAATATCTGTGGGCGGTGGGAGGGCCTTGAGAGGAAAATGTATATAAGCACCCAATACGGGAAGTGGGGGGAAGAATAAAGATCAAGCTTGCACTCCATGTGTTGCGTCTCTCTCTGCAGGATCAGCAAGGGTCACGACAAATTAGATTTGTGATTATATAACAAATTCTAAAACAAACCAGAAAATTGTATACAGTAAATAATTTCTCAGTACGATTTTATCCTTAGAGGAGAAAATTTAAGAGGGGCTTGGTGGAAAATGGAGAAATAAAAAAGGAGGAAGAAATTAGAAGCAAGGTTGAAGGAAGTTTATGCAAACTTTGGGAAACTAGTGAAAAAGACAGAAAGGCAAGATAGAAGAAAAAAAATTTTAAAGAATTGAACAGCAACTGAAAACTAGAATCACTTTTACACTCACGAAAACAAGATGCTCATTTTTGAATTGGATCTTTAAATTGTGGGGGGCTGATTTTTTAAAAGCTCTTTATATATTCTAGATAGTAGCTCTTTGAGAAATAGCTGGTAAAATTTTTTCCCATATTGTTGGTTATCTTTTCACTCTGCTGGTGATTTCTTTTGCTGTACCATAGCTTTTTAATAGGATGAGATCTCATCTGTTGATTCCTTCTGCTAGTTCTCACGCTATAAAGGTTTTTTAAGTCTTTCCTTAAGCCAGTGTCTCCAAGAGTTCTACCTAACCTGCTTTGCAGAAGTTTTAGTGTTTCTGTTTTAATATTTTGGTCTCTAATCCACTTTGATTTAGCTTAGTGTACAGTGAAAGAGATAGGTCTAGCTTTAATGTTTGTTTATATCATCCACAGACAGTATATTGACCACTATAAATAATGCTTCAATGAATACGAAATGCAATCATCTCTTTGAGATCCTGATTTCAATTTGGGTAAATATTCAGAAGTGAGAATGCTAGGATATACTAATAGATAGTTGTTTTTAATTTTTTGAGAAACATATATAAGTTTTCCAGAATGGCAATGCCAACTTACATTCCCACCAACAGTGTACTAGGACTCCCTTCTCTCCATACTCTTGCCAATGCTTAATAATACTTATCTTTTTTCATTTTAGCCATGCTAACTAGTAAGAAATGATTGTGGCTTGATTTGCACTTCCCAAGTGAAAAGTGAGGTCAGAATTCTTCCTTTTCAGATTAGTGATGCTGGACATCTAAATAAACTGTTATTTATACAACTTCCTTGAAAAACTATCTTTTCAGGTCCATTTCTTTAACCAGATAATTTGGGTTTTTGCTAGTAAGCTATAGGAGTTCCCTTTATATTTTACATATTTATCCCTTGTCTAATATATGGCTTTCAAATATTTCTCTTGTTTATTTTTTTCTTGCCTGTGTGGCAGCTTTTTATTTTATGTAGTTCCACTTGTTTAATTTTGATTTAGTTATCCAGACTTTCACTGTCATAGCAAAATAAATAAAAATTTAAAACTGCCACTGAGCTAAATCCCTGGCTGAAGTTAATTTTTGAGACTTCACTTAGTGAGGCTCCTAAGGAAGAGATTTTTGAGTAAATTATTATAAAACATAAAACTTTAAAAAGTTATCAGGTTGTTTTAGAAGGAGCTGCTTAAATTTCATATTGAGTAATATTTCAGTTAGGAGGATTCCCTTTGTATAAAGCAGTTCCTCACCTGGACATACTTATAAGTGAGGTTACAGATGTGTAAATACCATAACTTTTCTCTGGTATGAGAAAGTGAAGTTGTAAGTGAGTTCTAGAATACATGATAGATATTGTGAAATAGTAAATATTCAAAGGGAAAGGGGGTTTAGGGGTAAGTAATGAGGGAAAAGGAAAAAAAATGATGATTAAAAAAAAGAAACAAAGCTTGTATATATATAGGTGCAGGGGATTGTAGGGTGGGTAGGGGAAGGTAAAACATGAGAATTAAGTCATGTCATATACTGGTACAAATTCTCAATGTTGAGCATAATTGTGATGTGTATATATAATGTACCAATAAATTAAATAAGTCAAAAAAATCAACTTGAGCCAAGACAACATATTTCTTAGGGAAAATTAGGAACTCAAAAGACTCCAGAGACAGAAATTGATATGAAAATTAACCATGTAAGAAGCATTAAAAAGTCTACAAGAGCAAATATGAAAGAGACAGGAAATGACATATCAACTTCACTCATCAATCACCTTATTTGAATGAGGAATGAAAGAAGTATTATAAAAAGAGCTTTCTTAGGACATATGACAAGAGCACTAGGGCAGATTTCATGATGATTTCCTAATAGTGTCATGGTTTTGTTTTGGTTTGGTTTTTTTGAGACAAGGTCTTGTTTTGTAGTTCAAGCTGGCCCTGAGCTCACTATGTAGCCCAGGCAAGCCTCAAACTCACAGCAATCCTCCTAACTCTGCCTCCCAAGTGCTGGGATTATAGGCATGAGCCACCACGCCTGGCATTGTGGTATGTGGTACTGACTGCTGAGTCACCATGCCCAATATTGTTACCAGGGATCAAACCAGGGATCTTGCACTGGCTAGGCAAGTATTAGAACCACTAAGCTAAATCTCCAGCCCAAGCGTCATGTTTTACAAAGGTACATGACTCAGTGTGATCTTTCTTCATCAGGTGACAGGCACTAATAGCCCTCTCTTCAATGTCTATTTGCCCTAAATGTTTTGTTTTGTTTTTGTTTTGTTTAATTAGAAACTGTAGTACACAGCAAAATAAATTAAGAAGGAAGATTATGTATAAAATAATTGAAACCATAGGTCTATACTCACAAATATTTTTGCAAGGTGCACTATTCTTAAACTTCCAGTCAATTCTCTTTCTTTCTCTTCCAATCTCTGCTCTATACACAGAGAATCATTTTAGTCAGTCTTCCTTCTTTGCTACCTCTGTCTTGAATGATTATCCTCTTGGGTTCCAAAATGGTCACTCCATCAGACTGTACAAACTTAAAATAAATATACACCCATCCTGCTTACTATACACTACATGAATGTAACATTTTAACATCTTAATTTGCATGACTGTTATTCCACTCTTTTCAAGAAAATAGCTTTACTATTCCAGGAAGCCCTGGTCTATGGAGATAAAATTTACCACTTATTCTCAATACTCATCCTGAAACCCTCTCCTTAAGACTTTCTTTGCTGTGTCCACCACTTGTAAGACATTATATCATAATAATCATCCAATTTTAATGAAACTCTCATACTGAAAGTTGCAACTTAAACCAGATTCCAAAAACCCCACAAATAGCCCAACTTGGCCCTCCCTCTCCAAAATGTTGTTAAAATTTTGACAAGACAGAAAGCTCCCTTACCATGATAGCCAAATGTTAGCTGATAAGACAGACAGACAACTTTAGGGGTAAACTCCTAAACTTTTGGAGAGAAAAGCTGCTTTTGTCATGAAAGATTTTCAAAGTACTCTCAAATTTGCTTTTATTGTTTGTTAGAGCTAAGACTCTTCAGAGAAATTTACAAAATTTCATCCCAGATTGAGTCTGTCTCATTCTTTAAGGTAGCCTAGAATATGGTTTGCTCAGTGTAATACTAAATTATCTGCCCTGGAGCATCCAAAACCACCCTCTTTATGCTGTATTATCTTGAACATCAATATTGTTGTTTAAAGAGAGCATATTTAAGAATGAACCCATACCTACATATTTTCCTATATGAAAATGTATACCCTCTCAATAAAAATGTTTTTTTTCCTTTGTTGAAGGAGAGAACAAGGTATTTTTGTTGTTATAGACCTTTTTCTCCTGGGATTCACTTACTGACTTTGTACTCACTGACAGGTGAACTGACAGTATTTGGTCCCACAAGAAAAGCAGCTTTGCCTGTCAATAGGTTATTTCAGTGGTATTTCAAGGAGCCAACATTAAGGACTGCAGGTTCTTTTGGATACATACTCTCCTTCTCAGGTTTGATGACTGTAACACATAAGCAGTATGTACATAAATGAATAATTTAGTACTGATAAAAGCGATTCTGAGATAGCCAATATTTAAAAGGCAGAAGAGTATTGAAGGGAAGAAATAAGGGAAGTTAATTAGTTAAAAGCTACAGGGCAGGGCCGGAGGGTTAGCTCAGTGGTTCCGGCGCCTGCCTCACAAGCGTAAGGACCTGAGTTCGATCCCCGGTAACCACATATAATGCTGGGCGTGGTGGCTCACGCCTGTAATCCCAGCACTCGGGAGGCAGAGATGGGAGGATTGCTGAGTTCGTGGCGGCTTGCCTGGGCACCATAGTAGACTCTGTCTCCAAAAAGCAAAAAAAAAAAAAAAAAAAAAAAAGCTACAGGGCAAAGAACTATTCCATGTTCCTATATATACTTGACTTAAAATTCCAAAAGGCTGAGTTTTTTGGACCATTCACCCCAAATAAGCCCAAAGCCACAATTACTTCTCCTTATGACCTGTTCTCCCAGCCCCTCAATTTTCCCCTTTGTATAACTCACTCCTACTAATATGCAATCAATATAAATTTGTATAAAGAATTTATGCTTTTCCTCCCCAAGTTTTCATTATAAAAATGTTCTTGGCTCCTACCTCTAGTAGAAAGATATGCTGCTACTTGTTGAGGAACCTGTTCCAGAATTTAGTCCTTCCTTCGCCAGTATCTCTAATGGCTTAATAAACTTTTTATTCGGGATTCTATTTCTCAAAAATCTTGGTTTAATAATCTTTAACAAGAAATATTTTTATTTGCTCTGCTAATATGCTTCCTACCTCATATTCTTTTCTGCATTATATTCAGCCATATTTAAAAATAAAAATTACTGAAGAGCCGGGTGTGGTGGCTCACACCTGTAATCCCAGCACTCGGGAGGCAGAGACAGGGGGATTGCTGAGTTCGAGGCTTGCCTGGACTACATAGTGAGCTCAGAGCCAGCCTGAACTACAAAAGCAAGACTCTGTCTCAAAAAATAAAAAAAAATAAAAAAAAATTACTGAAGAAATCCTAGCTTTGCAGATCCTAATTAACTCTGATTGAGATTCTAGAGTCCAGCAGCATTCTACACCAAAAATGCTTCAGAATAATCCATCCCAGAAGAAAGGTTGAACCAAGTACCATTATATGTTGAAACAAAGACGAGCAAATTTAAAAGTCCATTGAAACAAAACAGAGGAAAAGCAACTAAGACAACAGTTAGACTTACTCTTCTCTTTTTCTTGGTAGAAAGACCTAGAGATTTCCTTTATGGATACAATTGTTGTTTCACAAACACATTCAAAATAAACAGATAAAATGTCAGTATTTAACCTTGGAGAAAATTCAGTTGAAAGATGCTTTTTTTTAACTTTGATGTTTAACAAGATTGCTGACTTCAGAGTATAGCCACAATAAAGAATAGAACGACAAAGCATTTCCTAGACCTTATTGACCTGAGGGTTTAACTTTAATAAAAATTTTAACTTTGTTTTGTTGGGTAGAATGTTAACTAAATGGAAAAGTTGGTATATTAAATGTTTTATAAACAATTGTTTTATGCTTTTTCACCTTTTATAAAGAGCCTTTTAAGAGACAGAAAAACCTTTCACATATACTGAATATTGTAATTTTGATTATTAGTAGGATTTCATCATTTTTATAAATATTTGTAGCTTTTAGAGTTATACATGTAACAGTTACACATGTAAAAGGCAAGTGATGCTGGAAGAGGGAATATTCAGATCTCTAGAAATTATAAATTCATTTGTACTTTGAATCTGGGGTCTCTCATAGCTAAGATGCAAGGCTAAGAGGAAACATGGGGACATCATTGAAGTCAGGTCATGTTTGATAGTGAGTACGCTGAGGGATTTTAAATTCTCCGATCAGGCCTACAGGTTGGGTCTTTGGTTCTGATTTCCTGCTCTTCAAATTAACAATCACTTCTCATGCAGTAAGTCAGCATTACTGCTCTTTTCTGGCTGGTCCAGTCAAATAATTGAGGCCTCCCATTCCTCAGTACATATAAAAATAAGAGAGAACTCAGATACCTACGAATTGCCAAGGATGGAATTCACATCTTCTAAAGTAACAACCACTTACTGAAACTGTTCCTGAAGAGAGAGCGGTACCGTGCAAGAGGAACATGCACACTCCAGGGGCTCCATGGGGACGACAGAGAGCTCAGAGCAGGGAGCAGCACATCTCCTGCATTCCTCCAGGGTCTCAAGAGTTGCAGCAAACTCTTTCAGTCTTTTCTTATGGTTGCAAGAACTGTTAAAAGACAAAACTCATAACAAATCTTGTCTTGGCAGTTTTTAATTGGCTGTGATTGCAATTCTAGGATTGGGATGCAGTCCAAGCTAAAAATGGTTCAGAATACAGTTCCACCACATGGACAGGGTATATTTATAGCCAGAGAAAAGGAACTGAGGCACAGAAAATGGAAATGAGGTACAGAGGCAGCATGATTGGTTCTAGCTTGTGTCTGTTTTACTGGAGCATGGTTTGAGGAGTCCGCCTCCTGCGATTGTCTGAGACCAGTCATTCAGGTCCCTGCACTTGGGTGGCTCACTCACTGCATGCTAACCAACCAAACAGAAAGCACCATCCACTTAATGGAAGGACAAAGCCTTCATTTAAAACTCGCTCCAAGGAGATGGAGGGAGCCCATTTGCCTCGATTCATCATCTCAACAGATCCAGGTGTGCAAGGGTCTCTTACAAGAGGAACACCAGAGAGAGAATACCATGTGACAGCAGTCAGCTCCTCTTCATCTCTCTAGATCCTGACTTCTCAGCCAGCATCTACGTCTTCTTTCTGATGCAGGCAGAGAGGAGGAGTGGTAGTTGTGCCCTCAGCATGAGAAACTTTGGTGCTAGCATGTGCATATTCTCTCCATTCATCTGGGCCAGGAAAGCCAAGCAGGTAGCATTTATGCCTGAGGCCTGGGGGAACTGGCAGCATCCCCTTGTCTCTCAAGGAAAATTTTCTGACTTTCAAAGCCCCATTTTGCCATACTAGCTACACTCCTTGTTACAACAGTGTGTTTAGGCATCACATTAGGTTATATACATTTCACTACATACGGGGACACCTTTAGGACAAATTTCAAATATGCCAAAAGGCAGCATTAAGTCAAATTTAATTAGTTTAAAAATTTGTTTTCCCTTTTGATCAACCTCTCAATTATGGTCATACTTTGTTTTCTGAGTTTTTCTTTCACTTTCGATAGAATGATCAAAACGTGAGGCACACAGATCTCTGTCAACATCACCAATGGTTTATCTTGTCTGTTTTCAGCAGGCAATAGAATAACAGGAATTTTTGTAAGGCTGGGAACAAGGATCAGGAAATCGAAACACAGACTAGTCTACATCAGATTACTTCAGGTATTGGTTTTGTGGGGCTTAAAGCAGAGAGGATTTCCTCATCACACTGATTCAGCCAAAAAGAAACACTGATTTGTTTGGAGTTCCCTCTCTTTCCTTAAAATTTCAGTTTAATTATGTGTCACTTAGCATAACAACTCCATTTTACTTTCCTCTGGTCTGCTGGAGCCTAGTAAAGGAGCTTAGTCTAAAACAAGGGTGCCTCAGAGTTTTTCTAAGCAATATTTCGCTCCCCCGTGGGCAGATTCTCAACTAGGTGGCACTGATATCAAAAAGTTTAGATATTGGCAACTATCTTCCATCATTTTCTATTTCCACTTCCAACTTTTCATTTGTAGATTATATTGCCCTTGTGCTCATCCATGCCTGAGTTTTCTATCCTTCCCATAGAAGAGCCACCATTTGATACTGACCTGATGGCTATATGTATCCAAACATTAAAAACTTCCTGAGAGAATACACGCACCAGGGAGACATGAGTGACTAAGCTGACACCAAATAGTTGAAGTATTTTCACGTCCAGGCTCCCAAAAGCCAAACTAAGTAAAATTGGGCAGATCAGAGAATAAGCAAAGAAGGGAGCCTAGCTGCACTCATCGTAACCAGATAGCATGTTTGTTACTTTGCAGTGAGTCTCTAGATCATCCAATGAATTTATTTCTGTGCAACAAGTATGGACAAAGGCTTAAATGACCAGCAATTCAATGAGTAGATGTGAGAATTTTTTTTTTTTTTTTTTGAGACAGGGTCTCGCTTTGTAGTTCAGGCTGGCTCTGAGCTCACTATGTAGTCCAGGCAAGCCTGGAACTCAGCAATCCTCCTGTCTCTGCCTCCCGAGTGCTGGGATTACAGGCGTGAGCCACCACGCCCAGCATTGTGGTATGTGGTATTGATTGCTGGTGGGCGTGAGTCACCACACCCAGCATTGTATGTGGTTACCAGGGATTGAACTCAGGACCTTGCGCTTATGAGGCAGGCGCCAGAACCACTGAGCTAACCCTCGGCCCAGGTGTGAGAAATTTTTTTTTTTTTTTGAGATAGGGTCTCGCTTTGTAGTTCAGGCTGGCTCTGAGCTCACTATGTAGCCCAGGCAAGCCTCGAACTCAGCAATCCTCCATTCTCTGCCTCCCGAGTGCTGGGATTACAGGCGTGAGCCACCACGCCCAGCTAAATTTTTAAAAATTACAGGTTTCATATTAATTTTAACTTCAAATAATTAAACAGAAATTTAGTAGCAGGATATTCTTATCTATGATATCTTTATGTACAGACAACTGGGTCAAATAGTGGACACGTAGGCTCCAAAATGACTTATACCTCAAAAATCCCTAAACTCAAACAAAAAGGTACAAGGATAAGACATACTTGCAAGACAAGTTTTTTATACATTGTGGTTATGAGAACCACAAAAAAAGAATACACAAGATGATGCTGGGAGGACAATAGGTGCTGTTTGGTATAGATTGTACCTTTATGATTTCAACTAATGAGGTAGTGGAAAGGAACCCTGTGGCTTAGGTATTAAAAATGCCCTGCCTTCCAAATCGAGTGTCCCTGTCTTGTGTAGACACCCACCTTGCAGGTTGAAACATGTCGCTTCCACTCCACTTGCTGCCTCTGAGTTTATTCTTTTGGGGTTTAAAGGCCGATCTTTTGTCAGAAGTGAGAGCCTGCCCAGGATTTTTCCATCTGCTGGTACTGACACCTGGCAGAAGAGGGAGACACAGCCCACGCATCCTGCCCAGGACCTTACCACTTGGATTGCCTGCAGAAAGACCCAAGACCATTTCTGAAGACAGAGGGATCAATGTGAGGAAGAAAACACTACTGCAGCAAACTACCATCTCATGCATGAGCCAAAGTAGGACTAAAGCCACTCTAAAAGCTGGACTAAAGCTCTGTATTGGTGGGTGAGTAGTATTCCCTGGAGGTCAAGTGTATGTGACTCAGACTGTCCCAGGCATGGATCTTCCATTGTGGGGTGGGGGCGGGGAAGTGGAGAGCACAAGTAAACAGAGAGAGAAATCTCTTGAGAATCGTGAAGTCTAGGCCAGTGGTGGTGAAGCCATGACATGTATGCCACAGCAGGGACACAAGCCAAATCACCTCAGAATCACCCTTGCGGCTGAGAATCAGGTAACAGTTCACACAGGGGACATGCGTATGCTCCGAAAGGAGTTGTGGCACCAGGAAATGATGTCATGAACTACGAATCATTAGCCATAACTTGTCTAAACTTTTGCATGGCTAGCATGTGCTGCCAAGGATAAATATATATTTACTTAGCCTGCATTTTAATACATTCTTTTTTATTAACACAAGATTTTAGCTTGAGGGGTTTTTTGTTTTGTTTTGTTTTGTTTTTGTTTTTTAGCTCTCTGAGACAGAGACTTGCTTTGTAGTTCAGGCTGGCCCTGAGCTCACTATGTAACCCAAGCTGGCCTCAAATTCACAGCAATCCTCCTGCCTCTGCCTCCCAACTGCTGGGACTGCAGGCATGAGTCACCATGCCCAACTAGCTTTGAGTTTTATAAAAAAAAAAAAAAGCTAAAATTTAATATCTAAGATTTAGCAAAGAGATATTCTAATTAAGAGTCTCGTGTTATTTTAAGGTTGAACTGTCCCTCTGGCATATTTGAATCTGCAGTATCATATTTAGAACTTATGAAAATGAAACCAAGAAAATATATATATATTAATATATAAAATACATATATAAAATATATATATATTAATATATTAAATACATATATAAAATATATATATATATATATATATATATATTTGTTTGGACTGGCTGTGATTTTAGTAGAAGCCCCCACAAGGTAGGAAATGCATGCCTTTTTGATGCCTTTTTCAGAGCAACCTTAAAGCTGATAGTCAGCAAATTCTACAAGAAACTTGGGACAGAATAACTGCCATAGATTATTGATGAGGGAATATCCAGTTCTTTAGTGTTAACTAATAGTTAACTAATAGTTAACTAATAGTGTTAGCTATTTTTGATGTAAGAATAGATTTGTATTGGGGGCTTTATCATTTTTTTTTAAATTTGGTATTTTTGTAGACTCCAACTCTTGAACAACAAAAAAACAATAACAGCAAAAGAGAAAAACTGAAAACAGATAGTGGAAGATCATCCCCAGGAGGTCTGGACAGTTACTTGGAGGTATTGAATTCAGTGGGAAAGCATTAAGTATTCTATGTAGCAAAGTTGTGTGTTGCACATCAAGTGTCAGACAGCACTTTGACACCAACTACAAAAGTGATACTGAACTCAGTGAAACTGAAAAAAAAAGTTTCTTGGAGGGAAATTGAGGGAATATAATTCCCAGTGTCTCAGTTTTTGCAGCTATCTTTCTAAAACAAATCATCTGACCCTGCCAGATTTTAAATTTATCTATACATAGCAAAATATGGTAGGCCCCTCTCTGAGGTGGATTTTTCAGAATGGCTGTATTATCTGGAATTAATTATTTTTTCTGTGGTTTCTCAAGCAAGGGTATTCAGTGCATCTCTGAGATGCCACTTAGCAGAAATACTATTAAAGATCAAGCCCTGTGCGTGGCAAGTGATGTTAGCCGGCAGCTCACCACCAACCTTTTATTCCATATGCTTGGATGAAAGCACAGATATAAATAATCATGACTGATGAGTGATAATTTTGCATTATGCTCTTGATAAAATCATGAGAAAAGAGTTGGTGGAACTGGTGTCTGGAAGAATACAAGGGATATATATCTACCATGTTGAATGGAGGCTTTTTTGTCACAAGAAATGAAAGACCAGAAAAATGGGCTTTGATTACTAGTGATGGTGTCCCCATGCACAGTGGGTGTAATATCTGGTTTCATATAGTTGTTAAAGAATCAAAATATCCAGCCATTCAGTTTCACTGTATTATGTACCAAGAAGTTGTACATGCCACCAAAATCAGCAAAAGATCAGACGACATTCTCAAAGATGTCACAAAAACGATGAATTATGGCATGGTTGTTAATTTTCAACAATTTCCAGCACTTTTCTATGAAGTTCAGGCACAGTATAATGCTTTACTTATACATAACAATGTCTGGTAGCTGAGCAGAGAATGAGTCTTGGAGTGATGTGTAGCCTGTTTGGTGCAATTAGGCACAGCTCACTGTTACAGCCTTGCTTAATAATCTGATGCTTTTTACAGATTTTACAATACACTTCGATGTACTGAACAAAAAGACTATAAGGTATAGATAAATCAGCAGAAAAGATGTTTTGTGATATCTAATCATTTAAGTGAAAACTTTAGGTTTTTAAAGAGACCTTATACGTAGGCAGTTGAGATAGTTTCCAAGTCTAAAATTGCATTTAGAAAATGTTATAACATTTGAAGACAATCCTACAAGTCATCAGGAAATCTACAAGGAAATTTTCTAGTTGTGGCAGCTGCAAAGGACAATTTTGGTAACAGATTTTTATAGTTTTCTAAAATGAAGGCAACCACATTTTTCCTCCAGATAAAAGTGCAATCTGAAGTACTTGGGCTTTCTTGCTTATACTGATTAAATTTTGGAAATGTGGAAATGGAGCTATTGGAATTTCAAGAAAGCTTTATCTGGAGAAACAAATTCTATGATCTCTATTTGAGAAAATAGAAAAGATAGTGAGGGGATGCAGGACAGCATACTTGGTAGTTTTGAAAATGAAATCTTTCCTGTCAAATTCTCTGCCAAATAATCTTAAGTCAAAAAGCACCTGGGATTGCTTTTCTGAGTTTGTTTTGAACATCATATGCTTGGGAGGAACTATTTTCAGCTTTGAATTGTATCAAAATGAATACAAGAAACAGAAAAACAGATGACCTGAATGCTACATGTGCTGCTGTGAAGAAATATCTTTTTATTTGGCCAAAGAGATCTCTGGGTTTTTGGCCCACATTTGGGTCTGACAAGGACTGGGCCCACCAGGTGCTAGGCCTCTTCAAAAAGGATAAATCCTCAGTCTCACAGAGGAGAAAGATGACGCTCTCTTGTGGCTCCAGAGTCACTATCAGTATTTCTTCTTATGGAACGAAAGTCACAAGATGCATCATCCCACTTGTCCCCGCCCTGTAGAGAAGTATGGAATGTTCAGGACGAGGGTACTGTGAAGAGGCAGGAGCTCAAGGAGGCCCAGAAAATATTCAAGGAACTCAAAGAGGGGAAAGAAATAATAGAGAGCCCACAGAGGGAGGGATGCCCCACCAACAAACTCTTCATATCCAAACTGTAGAGAGTTAGAACAATACAGGGGGGCTTAGAAAGCTTCCTCCTCTTGCAAAGCAATCCAATTCTACTATGTTCCCCCTCCATGAAGTATGGCTGGAAAGAGGGCAAACTGGATTTGTTAATGCTTCCCTCTCTAGAATTGAGATCAGTAGTTTTAAGAAAGAAATATAAACACTAACTGAAGACTTTCTGAAACTGCGAAAACAGCTGGACCAGCTCTTAGGGCCAAGCCTATACACGTGGGCTAAAATGATTCTATCCCAAACATTTCATTTTCAGGGAAGAACAGAATGATAGCTGTCCCATCCCCCACACCTAGATAGACTTTCAGCTGATCAAAAGTTTCTAAATGAAGACTCTAAATGGAGTAATGAAATGACCAAAACGAAATGAAGGACTAAGGGATTTAGTAATTAAAAGTATCAAAGAATTTGTACCCCTTCCCAAAAAAATTCTAAGGCATCTGAGCTCCAACAAGTAAAGAAAGAAACCACTAGGGCCAGAGATTTAGCTCAGTAGTTCCAGTGCCTGCTTAGCAAGCATAAGGTCCCTCGTTTGATCTCCAGTAACCACATACACTAATACCAACAGTGACTGCTGGTGACTCATGCCCACCAGCAATCAATACCACATACCACAATGCTGGGGTGTGGTAGCTCACGCCTGTAATCTCAGCATTCGGGAGGCAGAAGCAGGAGGACTGCTGAGTTCGAGGCTTGTTTGTGCTACATAAGTGAGCTCAGGGCCAGCCTGAACTACAAAGTGAGACCTGTCTCAAAAAAAAAAAAGAAGAAGAAGGGGGCAGGAGAAGAAGAAGAGATGATGAAGAAGAAAAGATGAAGAAGGAGGAAGAGGAGGAGAAGAAGAAGAAGGAACCCCCCCCCTTCTCCTTTTTACAGAGATTGAAAAACCCAGTGAGGAAGAGCTCTGGGCTAAACTCCAAAGCGAACTAAGCCAAGGGCTCCTCAAGGTCAGTTTTGTAATTAAGTGTTAGGCCAACAGATCTAAAAAGTTACAAAAATTGGAGGGACTGAATGAGCGGCCAGTAGAGCAGCTACTTAGAGAAATGTAGAAAGTTTACGTAAAATAGAGAGAAAGAGAGAGAGAGAGAGAGAGAGAGAGAGACAGAGAGAGAGAGAGAGAAGGAGGGAGGGAGGGAGAAACAAACATAAGGCAAAGATAATGGCTTCTCTTATTTAAATCCTAAAAAAGAAATCTAACCATTCTAATAAACTATAGTTAAGTTAAAAGTTTCCTTAAATCTAGAAAGTAAAACATTAAAATAAACAGCAGCATTTCAAATTCAAAAAGCTGTGAAAGGGACCTGAACCCATACCTCAGTGGTACAGTGCTTGTCCATGATGCTCAGAACCATAAAAGGAAAAAATAAAAGTATATAGAGACATAATTGTCTAAACTAGTCAAAAATGAAAAAAAAAATTTAAAAATTTCTGTTAAGACCAGATCAACAGATCAATGCCCCAAGAAAACTCTGCAGTTCCAACATAAAGGATTAAAACCCAGCTTCCCATCAGCTTTCTTCATAAAAACAAACACTTAATTTCCTTCTAATCATAGCCAACTTGCTCAGACATAACACCTTTTTTTGAAGAATCATTCTTTAGGACTCACTGACAATGTGCTCTGGTCATTCCATATTTTTCTTGTTCACACTGAAATAGTAGACTGATTGAATCTACTTCAGAAGAAAATCATTCTTCTCAGTGAAAACATATCCTCATATTTCATAACCTTCCTCATAAAACTTGCCTTACTTTTCTCAGATATACAGTTGTGAGGAAGATAAAACTATTTCTATTTATCTTTATTCTATTTATCTATTAAACTATTTATCATACATTAGTTAAATTGTAATTCTTAGCAATTATACACCAGCAGTCTGTAGACTATGGACTATGACTACTAGATATGTTGATATGGTTTTTTTGTTTGTCTATTTGTTTGTTTGTTAAGACAGGGTCTTGCTTTGTAGTTCAGGCTGGCCCAGAGCTATGTATCCCAGGCAAGCCTCGAACTCAGCAATCCTCCTGCCTCTGCCTCCCGAGTGCTGGGATTACAGGTTGAACCACCATGCCCAGCAGAGATATGTTTTTCAAAAAAAAATTTGTTTGAGTTTAGTGACAGACCCAGATATATTTAGCTTCTCTACATCATAAAAGATGCTAAAGTCTATAAACTTTAAGCTTAAAATAAATGACTAATATTAGCATTTTAACTTATTTAAAAAGTACAGCGGCATCTTATGTATTAATGAGTTTCATTTTCTTTTTTTTTAACCAAAGAAACTGAAACTATGAGGTGTTCATACATAAATGCCTATGTCATTTACATTTCCCTCTATTGTTCATTTTAAAGAATTATGTTTAGATTACTTATGAAAACCAAAGCTAACTTGCATCCTTTTACTTTTATTTTGAAAGAAAAAAGAAAAACAAGCTTTAAAAAAATCTCTATCAGCCACCTTGTTCTAACCAAGGTCTCTGAAATAACCTATAGTTATCCTGGGTCTCAGCACCCATGTGGTGTCCAACAATTCTATGAAGAGAAGATCCTATCTGAGTACTTAACTTCAAATAATGGATGTGAAGCCCAGGACAGAGGATGTAACAGAGTGTGAAAATTAAAAAAAAAAAAAATTACAATGAAGACAACATTGAAAGAACTATAAAAATAGAATCGCAAGGCTGGAGTACAGCTTAGTAGAACTATGCTTACCTACCATGTGCAAGGCCTGGGGTTTGACTTCTAGCCCTGAGAAGAAAAGAGTAGAAATGAAATCAGAAGGACATAAAGGTTCTGGATTCAAGCGAGGTGTAATTCCTTAAGAATCAGCTACTTATTATAAGAGTAGTTTATAGTGTTTACATATCAAGTTAAATTACAGTTCACTAGGTATGGAGAAAATTTTAAGTGAAAATTCAAATATATATGGCAAGCAAATTTATATAATGTCTTACTCTACTGCACTTCCTTAAAGCTTTCTTCTTCATGTGTTCCGTTTGCACTTTGCTTTGATCCTGCCAGTGTGCAGTGAAGGTTCTAGAGAATATTACTCATGCACAAGACTACAACCTTGAACCTACTGAATAGTTCACTCAAGATGATCACAGTCTGCTGAAGGACAGGACCCTTCCATTAATTCTCAAGTCTCTTCCTAGTTACACTAAGCTGGCTAAGGCTTGCACCAACCTGGCCAATGTGTAAGGTCAGCATTGACTCTTCCTCAACTGTTACAACTCTACAGATGTGGTTACCCATAGAGCTTTTCGGCCTCGGAATAGACTCTGCATAGATGGATAATGCTTCAAAATGTTCTTTGAGTGCCTGAGTAAACCTATAGGACTTCCAACAGATGTTTCCTCATTGCTGTATGTTTCTTCCTGTAGGGTCCCCTCATATGTACATCTATCAATTCCTAAAATGTCAACTCCTAAAATGTCATGTGGTCTACAGATACCAACACAAAAACACCTTTTGGATTTTTATGTTCATAACTCTGATGTGAGGACTCTGATTACAAAGTTATCATGAATCACGCCATTGTGCAGTTTTAAAATAAAGAGTATTGTTTTGGAAATATAGTAATGAAGCACGTAAAAAAATACAGTCAAGATAAAACCGAAACACAAATTGGCATTACTATAGGCTATTACAATTTGGATGTGGTTGATCCTCTAAAGGTTCACGTGTTGAAGCCTTGATCATCACTGTGGGACCCATTTTTTTTAATTCAAAAGATTTTCCTACACTGTAGAATGAGACTGGACTATATAATTTGACTTTCAAGTTTTCCTTGCAATCTTAAGAAAAATTAGAATCAGTGCGAGGCTTGACCTCTTCAAATTTACTATTTAAAAAAGACTGCAGTTTAATCTAGAATGTCTGAATGCCATATATATGCTCTAATTCCATCAAAGTGCACTTCCTTATCTGAATAGCACTTATGGAGACACGGGGCTTTGCTGCTAATATAGTTTGGACACAGGCGGTGTCTCCTTCACGGGCGGCACAGGAGGTAAAATCAAGGGCTGCTTTCACAGCTTCTTGTGTGACATTTTGTTTTTGAAACTCGGCTCTGCTAAGACAGGCTGCCGAAGAGCAGCGAACCCAGCTCCTTTCTAGGGCTGTGCTTTCCCACCCAGTACTGTGCTGAGGAAATCTGCAGCTATTGTGACCTTATGTTACACTGGGTCCAGCCTGGAGTTTGCTGAATAAAATAGTAAGTCAAAAGAAACATTTCATGCTGGGCGTGGTGGCTCAGGCCTGTCGTCCCAGCACTCGGGAGGCAGAGACAGGATTGCTGCGTTCCAGGCTTGCCTGGGCTACATAGAGAGCTCAGGGCCGGCCTGAACTACAAAGTGACACCCTGTCTCAAAAAAAAAAAAAAAAAAAAAGAAACATTTCATTCTGGCATACTGCTAGCCAATCATAGTTATGTTATTAATATTAAACACACAGAGGCATTATACAAATTCAATGGACCGTTTTAAAACCATCTCATCTACATGAGTCTTAAAGACAGGCTGTACCCTACTACACCACTATTTTTCCTTATCCTTACAATGAAGACTTTTGAATGTCTACCTGTGTTTCTGTTTGGCAACAGGTCTGATGAACTCGCTACCTGACACTGGCATGACAGCTTCCACCCACTAACTTCTTAGCCACCAAAGGAAGGGAGCAAAATAAACAACATGCTGGGCCGGAGGGTTAGCTCAGTGGTTCCGGCA
>PVIC010004519.1:19767-62274 GCA_004025085.1 Thryonomys swinderianus
AAAAAAAAAAAAAAAAAAAAAAAAAAAAAAAAAAAAAAAAAAAAAAAAAAAAAAAAAAAAAAAAAAAAAAAAAAAAAAAAAAAAAAAAAAAAAAAAAAAAAAAAAAAAAACATGCTAACAGAAGTGGAAAAAGAAAAGCAGACCTTTGACTTCATGCAAATGTTATCATGGAAACAGTTTTCACCAAATTCCAATTTCTCTCTTTTGCCTACTTCACAGGCAGTTTGGCAACCATACATTGTAACATAAGGGATTTAAATAAAAGGAGAAAGTAGGAAGTTGCCTTACAAATGGAGGCTCTGCCTGAGAATGTCTATCTTCCAGAAGAAAAAGAAAATTCTCATAAAACCTTTTATCCAGGGGAAATCTGAACTCCTTACAGATTAAAGGTATTAACTAACTCCTGTGTGTACATGCTTGGGAGAGGGATATAACCGATCTCTAAGGGCTTCTCCAATTCCAAGCCTGACTCAAAACTGGAGGGAAAAAATGGTTGGAGTCATTTTCATCAACATTCTGAACTCCCTCCACCCTCACTACCACCAAAAAAAAGAAGAAAGGAGTGACAGGAGAGAAAAAAGAAAAGACAGAAAAAGAGAAACCCTGACCTTCTATTTCATGCTCCATTTCTGGAGTGACCTAGTTCTGCAAGAAGAGAACACCAGCCCTGAGATGTGCCAGCTGGAGCAAAGGTACAAAGAATATCATCACCCCGAGGCCACCCCAGGAAGCAGAGAGTGCATTTAGTCTCCTCCACAGCCCTACTGCTGACCTCAAACCATTCTCTAAATTCTGGAGGACTCCAATCTCTGTCCTTGGCCTCACGAGTAAACTGAGTGAGCCGAGGAGCCCGGCCAGGGGTTAGAAAAAAAGTGGATCAGGCCTGGCGAAACGGGGGCGGGCAGAAGTGTTATCTCAGGCTTACGTTCCGCGACTGGGACACAGCTGGCGCTGAATAAGAACATTCACTATACAGCACCGTGGTTTGGGCTCGGGCCCGGCCTGCGGGCCGTGGCACCGGCCGTCGTCCCCGCCAGCGGAGGCCTGGCCCCGGCTCCCGCACGCCTGGAGTGCCCCGCAGCTCGCGGCCCGTCACACCTGTTAGGTGCCGCCGCTCCCCGCGGCTCCGCCCAGCCTGCGCCCCCCGCGCGGTAGGGGACCAGGCGCAGAGCCGCGGGGCGCGGAGCCCGGAGCGGAGCCGGCCTCTCCCAGCCGCCCTCCGCGGGTCTCGGCGCGCAGGGCCGGTCCGGGGCGGGGCGGGGCGGGGCCGTGCGAAGGCGGAGAGGGCAGCCCGCGGGCAGGGCGCGCCAAGGGCCGCCGCCCGCGCTCCGCTTCCAGAGCCTGCGGCAGAGGCGGCGGGCTGCGCTGCGGCGGGGATGGGGCTCGCTCCGGCCGCCGCGCGTCTCCTCCCCGCTCCCGGCCGCGGCCCCCGTTAGGCCGCGCAGGGTGAGCGCGGGCGCCGACCGGCGGCCCCTCGCGGGGACGGGAGCGGAGGGCGCGGCGGGGAGCCCGGGCGGGCGGCGCGCGCGTTCCCCGAGCGCACCGGCCCCGCCGCCGCCACCACCGCGGGACCCGGCAGCCGCGGAGCCCATGGCGGGCAGCGACGCGGACAGCGAGGGGCCGGCGCGGAGGGGCGGCGCGGCTGGGCGGCCGGGGCGGCCGGGGCCCCCGGGCGGGCGGGGAGGTGAGGCGGCCGCCCGCTGGCCCGAGCCGCCGACCGCCGACGCGGACGCGCTGGCCGAGGCCACGGCGCTGCCCGCCTGGATGCGCCTGTACTTCTACGGGATGCACGGGGTCGCGCTGGACGTGCTGGTGTCCTCGGCGCAGCGCTTCGCCCGCAGCCCGGACCCGCGGATGCTCGGCTTCTCCTCGCCCTACCGCTGCCTCGCGCACTCGCTCACGCACTTCGCGCTGGAGAAGCTGTACCTGCGGCGGCCGCGCGGCCCCAGCGCCTTCGCCTTCCACTTCCTGCTCTTCCCGTCGGCGCACGTGGGGCTGCAGACCCTGGCGGGCCGGGCGCTGCGCGGCCTGGGCGGCGGGCCGGGGGTCGCGGCGGCGCCGGGGGCGCTGGAGCTGGCGCTGCAGTACGCGCTGGCGCTCTACCACGGCCGGCTCTTCCTGGGGCGCTTCCTGCGCCTGCGGTACCGGCCGCGGCGGCTGCCGCCCGCCCCTCCTCCCGGAGCGCGGGTCCCCGCGGCCTCCGGAGGTCGGCGCCGACCACCCCGCGGGCCCAGCGGCGCCGGAGGAGCCCGGGGCCAGGGGTTGCCCGACCTGCTCCGCTTCCTTTTCTTCGGAATGCACGGCTTTCTGGACGAGATTTTCTTCACCTTCTTCTTCAATGTGCTGGGGCAGGGCGACGGAACGAGCGGCGGCCACACGTCCCTCTGGTCCTTCCTAATGTACGGCAGCTGCAGCTTTGTGGTGGAAAAGCTCTACTTCTACCTCCACTACGACCGCGGCTGGGGCACCTGGAAGCGGGTGCCCGTCTACGTGATCTTCATCTACGCCTGGGAGCTGTCCTGGGGTCTGGGGCTGCGCTCCTGCGGGGCCTGTTCCTGGGACTATTCCCACTACCCGCTCAACTTCATGGGCCTCATCACGCTGCTGTACTTGCCTGGTTGGATATTCCTCAGCGTGTACCAGGACCTCCTATCCAACGTGCTGTGGCGGGTGCAGTATGTGCCCGCGAACTGAGAGCAGAGGAAAGAGAAAGAAGAAAAAGTCATTGGAATCCCACGAACAAATGCAATTGATTTTTACACATTTTAGTCTTAATTTTTATACCCTTTACTAAACTCTTCCAACCTGTTTTCTTCGACATTTTAGTTTTCTTGAGACCTATGTACAATACAATACTTCGAAATGCTATGCTACTCGAAAGTCAGAAAGTATTTACTAACTTATTACTATTTTAAAACTTTTATAAGCCCTAACAGCGAAACCACTGTACCTTAATATCTGTCGGAACTCTATAGTGTTCACTTGTCTGCATGTAGATGAGTGAGAGCTATTAATTTTTCTTTTTTTAATATAGAAGTTCTTCAAATTAGAGACCAGTGATTTTTACAAGATTTTAGCAATTTTCCTCCATTTTCTTTTTAATGGTGTTCTGTTCTTTCCCGTTTACCAATGACAGCTGAAACTCTTCTGTCTTGTACTTCTGAAACTGGAGTTGATAGCTCTTAAAGTGCCTCTGTCTAGCGCACAAGTGAAGAGAAGCTGAAAATGTGGGGAAAAAATCCTTCGAACAGATTTTGAAATGAGAAATGTTTTCTAACAACTCAAACAGATGACACTGTGTTTCGATATTCGATCACTGTCCGGGTAATGATTGCTCCCAATCATTCGGTTAGCCTTAAAACCTAAGTGTATTGATCAGATTCTGTGTTATCTGTCTACCCCTGTAAAGTTTTGTTACTGTGCAGTAATGTAAAAATTTACCCTTGTGCCCCAGGGCCAGGTGGAATTGTATCATTTTCTGTAGTGTTCTTAGGCTAAGGTACATTTTCTATTCAAGCTCAAAAGCACAGTCCCTTAGAATAAAAGGAATCTGAATGGTAACACTAATTACTTTAGGCCTAATTGTTTTTTTGTGATTACAGATAGGTGTTTTCAGCATATTTCTGCCTTGATTCATTTGGATACATTTTCTTCCTTCCAAGCCCAGAGTTCTTGGGTCAAGCCTGATGTGGTAATTTGCATTGTAAATCACTGAGAGCTTTTTGGTGACGCTTTAATATCTGGAAGCACCAAAGTTATGTGAGATGATGAAAACCATTTTCAGAAATCATGTCTAGTTAATTAATAAGGCACTAGGAGATCGTGTATGGTTTTGCTATATTTGGAAAAGAGAAGAGAATGAGTGTAGCGGAGCCGACAAGGACTATGATCTTCTCGGCTTTCGTTACAGAGATAACTAGGCAAACTTGCAGTGTGTAAATGAGTAGGTTCCTGATCCAATCATCCACGTGCTTACGCTGTGAAAGGGACGTTTGTCTGTTGTCAAAAAATACTTGCTATGAGAATAGGAAAGACCATGTACCATATATGTAGATTTAAGTCAGACATCGTTCCAAGAGCATTACATTTTTCTAACCCACTCCTGGAGCCTGTGAGCTAAATTACAAATAACACTGTGTACTGAACCCCACCTGAGAAATAGCTCTTGTCAGGCTGATTAATCAGTTCAAGCTCAATGGAAACTTAAAAGTAACGTTGCTGAGAATGTCACTGAAGTTTTTATGACATTAAGTCAGGTCAAAGATTTCTGTCAACACTGGGGAGAAAATTGTCCAAGCACAGACACTTAAATTAGACAGGTGTTGTGCAAGATATTTGTAATTGAAATATGACACATGCCCAGGAACCCAATTGTTATGTGACACCACTTCACACAACAGGGTCCTGTGAATATTTTACTCTGTCCGTGACTTCTTAAAATATTTGCACTATTCCTTCCACACGCTGCTCCTCCATTCTGCCCACTTGCCTGCCAGCATTCTCGGGGTCACAAATGTGTCAAGAAGTAGGGAAGCACGTTGTCTTCATTTGCTTTTAACAGTGATCCTATTGAAAGGAAAGGGCATGCTTTTCATTCATTGAGTTCATTTGAGAAGTAGTTTTTGAGCCTCCATTGTTAGAATCAGATACTTCAGTGCACCAACCTAGATGAAATCTGTCATTATAAAGGCAAACCCTGGGGTTTCGATTTCTGTGAGATTATCCGCTCACAAGGCTGCAGTATTGACAAGAGGCTATGAGGAGTGGTGGTTATAAAGACCATCATCGGTACTGTCCCTAGTATATCAATCCTTCAGCCCTAAAGTCCATTCACAGTCCCTCTCCTCGTTCAACAAATAGCCAGTTTTGTATCCGGGAAGCCATTGGGCCTATCTATCAAACCACCTTGCTTTAGGGTCTCTCATTCTGTGTCTACACAGCAGTGACATTTCTGCTGCAACCTTTGAACTTTTAAGGGAAAAACAGAAGGGAAGGAACTCTCAGATCATTTAATTTTGTTCCCCATTAGTAGTTAAAATACTGATATGGCAGTATAATGATAGTTAATATTTACATAGCATTTACCACCTGCCTCAAAGCTGTTTATGTATATGTATCTATATATCAGAAATTAAGTGGTGTTATACATGTACCTTGAATGAATATACATCTTATATGTATATATCATATTTTAAATATTAATTTATATATGTATTCACTTATATCAAATAGCTCTCATTTAAAAGATGAAGACAACCAAACTGAAGCCCATCTAGATTAAGTAACTTTCCAAGTCATACAGCTATCAAGCATTTAGATTTGAGTTCAGATACGTGGGTTCCAGGGTCTGTTCTGAGAAGCAAGAGGGTCTTGTCCAGTATCCTGGGCACAGGAATTTTCAATCTCTTGTGGACTCCACAATCTGTTTTAGCTCTTCCACTGTCACAGATGTGAGGGTAGCTGTATAAAAGCTACACACTATTACGCAAAGACACTTTCATGTTGCTCTGTCTACTTTATGGTAAGTAGGAAGGGAGCTAACATCAGAATATGTCACTGACAGCTTAGTTCTACTCCTCAGATGGTGTATTTACATCCAAGCGGTGCTCAAAAATAGAGTTCCGTGTTTCAAATCAGATAAATTTTAGTATAAAAGTATAAAAATAATATGTAAGATACCTCATATCATAAACTTCTAAAAACCTGTAATTATTTCTGTACATTAAATACAGTGCTCAGAACAAGCATTACTATAAGAGCTAATCTGCCAAAAATTAAATATTTTATACAGATATTTAACCTGAATTATACTAAATACCTGAGTCTAAAAAATGTTCTTAATAGTAAAACATTTTAAAAACTGTAATTTTTGTCTATGTTTAGCATATATATACTGGAATTTCTTATGTATTAGAAGCAGTTTTGATTTTAAATCAATTGTATTGGTTCATTTTAATCTGAAAAGGAATGTAATGTTTCAATTTTTTCATTTTAACAATGAATACAGATGTTCCTGTATCATACTAGGACCTCAGTAAGGCTGATAATCCATTTCTACATTGCAAGTATTTCTGTGATTCAGTGTACTTAACAATGACTATTTTGTTATGAATGTTAGACATTTTAGTTTTAATTGGACAAAACTCAAAGCTTAGAAAAATTGAGCCTGTTTTTTATTGTTTAAGAAACATCTTTAGTTGGGTAATTCTACCTTCTGAGACAAAAATAAGAATTACTGCGGCTTTGAAATTGTCTCTCTCACCATAATGAGCTTTGTCCTGTTTAAGAAGGATGATGAAGGATTTTTGCAGACTGATTTTGTTATTTTTCTACTTCACAGAATTCATGAAAACAAATATATGTGGCATAGAAATTATACTTCTGATATAGAGCTAGAGTAGTAAATAAAACATAATACCTGAAAGCATTTTAATAAAATCGATTTTTCTCATATTAAAAAAATTACAATCTTTTATTTTTTCAATTACTTTTAAGTATACTGTATCCAACACTACCTGCTAGAACAAAGCTCCTTTCCTGGAGGGAAATAAAAAGCAGAACATGCTCCTCTCACCTTCTTCTCAAATACCCACCTTCAGTTTTGCTGAAATGAAATAGCAGGTAAAGGTGATTCTAGTATATTGCCGGTTTTCCCTGACAATCCTGGGCTCAGTACCATAGTAAGGAACAGAAACAGTAACAATTTGTAAACAGACCTCTATTAACAGATTTCCCTCATTCTAGTTTTACCATTGAGGCAAGAAGCCAGCCATCAACCAGACAACAGCATCAAGTCACTAGCAATGCAAATTAGAAATCAACCTGCAAGGTGTGTGCAGAAACTTTTCCTCAGAGTATTTTTTCTCTTAACAAAAATAAATATAAAATACAGAGAAATTTCCTTTCAATCACTAAGTTATCACTGCAAAAATTATAAAGCAGATTACCAGACCAGAGGGAGAAGAAATGGATCACTGACAAAGAAAAGTTTGATTTTCTTCTGACTTTCCAACAATGCCATTACAGTGGGAAAAAATTTGCACACATCAACTTCCTCCATTAGAAAACCGTTACGTTTGTAATGATTAAAGGAGAATGATATAGTGAGAAAGACCTGTGAACATTAACAAGATCAAGTCTTCCACTCAAAACAAAAATTCACATCTCAGAAAGATGAATTCTCAACTCTGCTTCAACTGACTGTTCAAGACAGTGTTGTGTTTTTTGCTCAGAGACAACAAACGTGGAGGGAAAGCTGTTGAATCGATAAGTTCTGCTCACTAGCATGAAGTAAGACAGCTTCGAAAACATCCAGGAGCTTATGTATATTGTTCATCCTTCTTGATACCCTAACACTTCTTTAGAGAACATTTCTGCCCATTATTTAAAATTAGTATTTCATTGTTGTATTCATGATATTCTTATATCTTGTCAAGTGGTGCAAGACTTTAGGAACTTTGAGAAAACTATAATTATTTCTGAACATAAAAACACATAGAAAGCAGAAAGAAGAGTAAAAGATAACTGGAGTTTTCTCCTGGTTCAATTCAACCTGCTTCAATCCAGGGCAAATCCTTGGCCAGTTGCTCCGTTCCATCTACAGGTCATGACCTGGGAGTTTCCTGAAACTTTTCATTGTGGACCTAAAAACTGTAAAAGGACAGAAAGTAGGAGGCCGAAGGTGTCAGAAACAAGTGATTAGGGAAAGATGAATCAATCTGCCCATTCAAAATTATTAAGAAGAAAATTAGCCCTATTTTTCAGAGGATCCTGATAGAAATTTACAGTACATGTTAGCTATTTTATTAATATCAGTATTCATGGTAAAAATGGATATAAGACCTCAGATTTAGAATTGCAAATATGTATAATATCATTATTTCAGAGAATAATATTGACAGAAATATGCAGAAAGTTTATATCATATTTTTGATTACCCATTAACTTTTAATAGCAATGGCAATTACTATACGCACTTACATATTTCTGAAGGAGAACCATTTTAGCTTTAACCTTTTATTAGAAGCAATGAAAGGTTAGAAAAAAAAAAGAAAAGAGTTCCATGGACTATAATAGCACAAGTAACTCAGACTCCAATTACTTAAAAACAAGGGCTCAAAAAAACTGTCCTCAGTGATAATGATGGTTTCTCTGGAGGAAAAAAATGAAATAAACAAAAGAACAATTATGGAAGATATAGTAAAAATGTTGGGCAACAAGCTTGGAGAAACTGTTTTATTTTTCAGTGGCCAAAATAATTCAAATATATGAATGTCGTTCTGAGTCCTTACAGCACATAAAAGTTGCATTCCAAGGAAATGTTTAGTTTGCGAAACACTGCACACCTTGCATTTGGTTGAGTGCCAAAATGAACATTTTTGTGTGTGTATTAATGTTTATTGTGTGAAATCTTTAAACAATTTTCATGTGATGCTATGGGGCATGCTGTGAGATACTGAAGTATCTCTCCAACAACACAAATCATCAGACCAAAACTGATTAAATCTAAATACTTAGAACTTTACAGTTTAGGAGATAGTTAAAGGTCATAGAGTTTTTTGTTTGTCTGTCTGTTTTGCGTTACCAGGGATCGAACTCAGACCCTTCTGCTTCCAAGGTAGGCACGGTACCACTTAAGCTAAAGTTCTGGTCATAGAGTTTAACCACCAGCCAATAACACAATTAGATTCAAGTCCTCCAGACAGGTGTCGTGAGCCCTCCTGAACCCATCCAATGCTACAGATCATTGTACCTACTCAGATTGCCAGATCAACCCAGGTACGTTCTTTTTTCCCCTGTGGCTTAGTTTGTGGAAAAGTTCCTAAAAGTAACTAAAAGTTTCATGCCTTTCATTCATTTTTCCAAGCTGTGCATTCACAGACAGAGGACCCAAGATTCGTAAGTTCCCAATTATGTCTTAATTGCACTCTTCAGGTTTTATATTCTAATATCTTGAACAATATACAATAAAGTGTACAATGGTAACATTATGACTTTTATTTCTACACATAGGAAACATTATACATGGTTAGTAGGTTTTTCTATTTTGTTTTGTGTTGTTTTCTCCGCAGCTCAATTACATTATTGGTTTAGCTGTGTTTATGTTTACCTAAGCGAGTTCTCTTTTCTGTGAACTGTCATTAAGCCAAGTGATCTTCTTTAGATACTGGTACAGTTGAATCCACATACTGGCTGTACTCTGTGACTTGCACTTGAAAGTACCTGAGGACAAATACAGCAAAGGACAGAAAGTTCTCACTGAATAGGTTCTTCATTTGGGGTTTCCTCTATGTTTTTTTTTTCTCTTTTCTTTGAGGAACAGCATAGGGTCATTTTCTCTGTTTTCTCCACACTTAGGAAAGTACTTTAGCCAAGAGTAGATTTTCAAACACTTTTAGTTGATGGGCTTATTGAAAATTTTATGTCAGACACAGTTCAATAATGGTGGCAGAAATTATAAATGTTTCCAACTGACATTATATCATTTCAATGGAACATTTATTTATGGAACACACACAAGAATCACTTGTGCCTAAAAAAAAAGGTAGAGATGGTTTAATTTCTCATATTTCTCCTCCTCTGTTCAGGAACTTTTTCTCTAGCCACAAAACTCAGTTCTCTAAAATGTTTAACTATGTTTTAGATTTTTAAATTTTTCAACTCAGCAGATAATCTAATTAGCCTTTTAAAATTTATTTCTGAAACAAATAAAATAAATAAATTTTAAAAATAGGTGTGTCCATACACTGCTGTAGTTGATAAATGTGTGCTTTACTATGTGACTATTCTAACACTGAGTTGGTCTTTTGCAGTTTGTTAATACATGATTATTTGTGTTGATGACATTTTGGATTTTGACAACTTGTAAATAGATGAATGAAAATAAACTTAAAATGAGTTATTTTTTAAAAAATTGCTCAGAGCAGCAGGTGGTAAATATTTATGTTCTATTATATATGAATCTGATTTATTGGAATTTCAACTCCAGGTATTTTCCATAGGTCATATTAGAGTTCTCTGAACTCTTTGAACAAAAAAATAACGTGAATTTGTATTTGTGTGTGTGTGTGTGTGTGTGTGTGTGTGTGTGTGAGAGAGAGAGAGAGAGAGAGAGAGAGAGGGTATGGAAAATTCAATTAATATGATTATGAAGGCTGACAAGCCAGCTAGACACCAGGATTACTGACATATATCCAGTCCAACTCCAAATCTACATGTCCACCCTCAAGAAAACTAGTGGTTATACTCTAAGTCCAAGGTTAGCAAACCCTTACTCAGGAAGAATTGATGTTTCAATCTGAATCTAAAACACTGAGAAAAAATGTCTTGGCTCCAAGGGAGATGGAAGGAATTCCCTCTTCTTTGTGGAAATGTCAAAATGTTAATTTTGCTCATGCTTTTGACTGCTTGGATGAGGCCTACTAATTTTAGAGAGAGCAATCTGATTTCCTCTATCAATCAAAATGTTAACATATTCAAGATTAACATTACAGAAACACCCAGAATAATGTTTGACCCAAAATCTAGTAGTCAGTCAAGCTGACACATAATATTAACCATCTGTTAGGGTGTGCATCTAGATGTCCCCCCAGAGCCTCATGCAGTGGCTGAATCTAGAGTTGGTGATGCTGGGATTAAGGGTGTATGGTTACTAAACCAGTACCCTGATGAGTTGGACACCATCTTAATTCCAGCAGTCTGAATAAAATAAAAGGGACAGAAAATGCTTTTAAACTTTCTTATTGCTATTGTTATCTTTTAGCTGCCATGACCTGTTTCTCCTCTACAAGTCCTGTCTGCTACACCACCCTGCCTTGTAGCCAGCTGATTATAAACCTCTACACGCTATAAACCCAAGTAAACCTTTACCCTTTAACTTCAAGTGTTGGATACTTTGTCTCAGCAGTCAGAAAAGTGACTACGACACCATCACAAGTTAATCCTCTTTTCAATGTGATATTTCTCAATATCTCCTTAATATGATTTAGTCTCCAACTGAAAATGTTATAATCCCTTCTATTGTAGTCACTTTCTTACTGTTGAGACCTTCTGGGTCATGCCTTCAGTCCCCTGCCTCTTCTGAGCAGGCCCCAACTCCTAACAGTACAAGCAGAATGAATCCATTCATCAGTGGGTTCATCAGCAGATGACTATAGTACCCCCAAACATCTATGAGAGTCCTACTTTTGAGGACATGAGGCTTTGGGGGGAATGTTCTCAGTCAAAACTATCACACCATCTAGCACGATGTAATTATCCTGTTACAACCAAATCCACATGACTCCCTTCCCTAGAAGTGGAGATACCACTCTTGAATAATATCTACTCATATGATAACTTGTACTTTAATGAATATGAGAAAATTAATAATACTTGAACACTGTGATATTACATAAGAGAACGTAAGATGAAAGAATACAAAGACATTTGCTATATACACACATGTGTATATAAAATATAGCAAACCAGGAGCAAATATTCATGTTAACTAGAGTCCTCATTCCTTTCACTGATCAAGTGGCTATAGCTGGCACATATAAATATCTCCTTTCACTACCTATTACTTTTATTTCCTTTAAGAGGACAGTTACTTGTGGTTCTTTCTCTTTATTGCTGAAAGTTCCAGAGTATTAGTAGAGCTGCTTGGATTGGGTTGTAGTTTTCCACGGACCTTAATGGTAGAGAAAGTAATACTAAGAACCTCCCTAAATGATCTTATATTCCAGACATACTCTTGCTTATACTTCCTGTGAATAAGTAACCCAATTTTCTTTTGTTAGTCTAATTAATCACCGCAGTCAGCAACAGTAACTCCCTTCTTTGCCTATTGATTCAGAGGCCAAAGAGGCCCAAAATGACTGGGCAACAATCTTAACTTTCAGTTCAATGGAGTCATTGTTATGCGTCCTTGAGGGAAGCATTTTCCTTTTGGAACTAAGTGTGCTAAACTAGCAAAGCGTAAGGTCATGGGAATAGGAATCAAAAATTTTGCAAGTGGGTCACTAGGAATGATGTATATAGTATCACTCCCAGATCTACCTTTTCATTCCTGTATTCATAAATCCTGACAATAAATAGCAATGTGATTCATATAATGCTGAATCCTGCTCCAGCCCTACAGGATGTTGCTGCAAACTAGCTGGTGCTATACCAGAGTCTTCATTAGGTCATTCCATCATCCTATCAAGACGGCCACTTTGAGATAGAGGGAAACATGGTAAAGCCAGTGAATTTGGTGAGCACAGGTTAACTGCCATGCTTCATCTACTATTGAGTGAGCTCTTCGCTCAGAAGTTATACTGTGTGCAACACTGTGACAGTGGATAAGAGGCTGTCTAACTCTACAGATGGTAATTATGGCTGAAACGCCACATGCAGAGACAGCAAATCCACAATCAGAGTATTTGCTCCAGTAAGGAAAAAATGCTGTGTCTTCCACGGTGGATGTGCTCCTGCCACCACCAGATAATTAGCTGGTCAACCCAGAGAATGATGGCACATTAGAAACTCAGTGTGCGTCTCTGCTGCTGCCAGACTGACCACTCCACAGTGACCATACCAGCTCAGCCTTAGTGAATGGAAGTCCGCATAGAATATCCATTTCTGACACCATTGCCACTCTGTTCGTGAACCCATTGGTTAATAACGGCGATGGCTGGGGAGAGAAGCTGGCTCATGTGCATATTCTGGTTCATGCTAAGTATTCAGTTTCTACTGAAAAAAAAATAAGAGCTTAAGGGTTGCTTCTCAAAAGAATAGTAATCATAATCTGCTGTCATTCTCTAAGATCCATCTGTCTTTTGCTCAGGTGAAACAGGAGAGAGCTCAGTGGGAACGTGAAGAAAAAAAAAAAACACCCTGTATTGGTCAAGTCACTCAGAGTAATCTCTATAATCTCCTAAGAGTGTTTTGTCACTTTGATTCATTATTTTCCTAGGTAAAGGCATTTTTTAAGACCTCCACTTGCCCTTTTCCACCATAATAGTCTGCAGACCAAAAAAGCCAATGTGACTATTCTGCTGCCTTCTGTGTTTATCCAGCTATATATCCTGAAATGGAAACTAGCCATAGAACAGGTTCAGAGACTGCCAGACTTACTGAGAGGTGGACTCTTGATAAAATACCACGAATTATCTGACCTCTATAAGTACCGCACACACTGGAAAGCCACACTGTCATTTTGGGTTTCCTGGAAGGAATATCAGTGAATGTAGACTCAGAGGCTTTAGGGATTCCCAAAATACATGAAAGAAAACCTCCAAGAATACAGGAGTGTACACAACCAGAGAGAAGTCACTGACAACAGATGTGTCTTAGTACGCTTGTAACAAAATGTCATAAATTTGTTTTCCTGAAAGAAAAAAGAAATTTATTACTCATAGTTCTGGAGGCTTGGAAATCCAAGACAATCTATACAGAGATTTGGTGGCTGATGAAAGCCTGTTTCCTGATTCATATATAGCACCTTCTTGATGAATCCTCTCATCCTAAAAGGAACAAATAAACTGCTTTGGTTTCTTCCATAAGAGCACAAATTTTCATTTTGGACTTTGTATTTGGGCTCTTTCATCAAATCTCACCCCCTTTCATATTAATCAATGTTCTTGTTTTTAAGGCACAAACCTCAGAACTTACATTGAAAGGCTTGTCTTGACTCATGGTTTCAGAAGATTTAGTCCATGGTCAGTTTGGTCCAACATAGAAGCATTAACAATGAAAGGCTATTGCAAGGTAAAGATGCTTAGTTCACGATGAACAGGACACAGAACTGGGAAACAGGGTCAGAAAGAAAGGAGAAAAGGACACGACATAGCCCCCAAGGTCATGCCTCCGTGGCACAGCCAACCAGAAGTGTGCCCCACCATTCTCCCAAACAGGTCCCAAAAACAATAAAATTCATGCTCCTATCACATCCCCCAAAGTTCCCATATTTTAATGACATTGCCTTGGTAGTTAGAATTATTTCTGGGGGAACAGAAACATTAAGACCACAGCAAGAAGAAAAAAAGAGGAAAATGTACTCAGTATCATAAAACTTAGCTTAAAATTAAGAACAGAAGTAATGACCCATGTATTTTAAGATATTCAGAAAAGCAAAGCATAGGCAGAAATGGGAGGAAGCCAGAGTGAAATATTTTAAGACATGCAAACAGCAAAAAGGACACAAGTGATTTGTTTAAAAGATTTTTTAGTATAAAGTGAGGAGATTAACTGGCATGCTAGATTAGTGTACAGTAAAGGAAGGATTATTATATCACAAAGTGAGAGATTTATGCAAATATAAGTTCTGGTAGAAAAAAAGGAAATTCAGTTTAGACACTGTGCTACAAAAGAGTTTTGTCCTTGGGAGGAATGAATGATATCTACTAACAGTTTTTTGAGAGTTTGCTTCTAAGTAGTATATGTATAATTTCACTATTTTATTTGTCAACACTGGGACCAAGGAGAGTAGCCATTTTTTCTCAAGGCCCTTATATTAGAAGTAGGACTTGTACTTCTGCAGTCTGGATTCTGAACTACATTCCCTAAACATTTACAGTGACAAATGGACAGAAAAACAAAGGACAGAAGGATAAAGGGTACAAAGGGGGAGAGGATTGGGGGCTAGTACTCCAATACATTTATATTCTGACCCTATATAATCTAATAAAAAACAGTAAAGCTTTTGCAGTTAATTCTACTCAAGTGAGTATAAATCCATGTGTAGTTTTTTGTAACAGGCACTGAGAATGGTCTTAAATTTAAAATACAAGCAAGCCCGAACAAAGATGTTACCTTTCGCACCTTTCACCTTATGGCATTACTCAACTCAGGACACCATGACAAAATACCAATCCGAGTCGCTTAAACCTAAGAAACTTAGTTTCTCACATTCTTGGCAGCTGAAAGTCCAAGATCACTTTTGGCAGGGTTTGTGCCTAGTGAAAGTCCTCCTCTTCATGGCTTGTAAATGATCACATTTTACTGAGTATTCTCTTGGTAGAAAGCGATCAAGCCCTTTGATATTTCATCTTATAAGGACACAAACCCTTGGCTCTGATTCCTGCCCTTATGACTTTATTTAACCTTAATACTTGTTCTTACTTGCCTGTTTCCACATTCAGTCATCTAGCGGTTCACCTTAGGAATTTGGAGTCTCATAATTTAATCTTTCACATTTACTCTCTTTTCATCCAAAGACTTATGGTAATAATAATTTCTCCAGCTCCTGATTGAAGCCACTGAGACGTCATTTGCCACACAACTAGTAAGGGACAGGAATGTCACATATTTTGTAGTATTATTTTTAGACAACTTTGTCTCGGGTTCAGGGAGGTGTCATTCGATAGGGAAGCAAATCCAAAAGAAAGAAACATGGAACATCCCCTTAGATTTATCCTTCCAGTACTGTGTAATCCTATTGTTACTAGTTGTTTGTTCTCACTAGGAATAAATTCCATTTTGTCCATGAATATTTTTAACCTTTCTTAAAATATGTACAGAGATTTCTAAGTCAACCTCATTTCTGTTTTTATTATACTTTCTAAATGTGTCTATTTTATTATCAGAAAATCTGCCCTCTGGAAATATGATCAGAGACAACCTGCCTCTTGGCCTTTCTGAGATCTGAGACATGTCTGAGCTGGTAGCAACGGTCAGAGGCAATTTGCTTAATTTCATGGAATGTGTTTTAGGAACAAGTATCAAAATATGTGACCAATAGTAATCAAGAGTACAAAATCAATTTCCAATGTGCATAAGTGGGTAACTCATTTCCATTAAGTTTATGTGTATTTACTTCTACCTCAGAAACATGAATTCCTAGTGGTATTTCTAGGTGATCTATAAAAAAACTATAAATGTGCTTATTGACACTGTATTTTGCTTTGATATGCACAAATAGACACCAAAGCATTTGACTCTTTTAGCCAAAAGAAAATTTTCTTTCCCCAAAATCCAGAAATCTTATATTACTCTGGAAGTTGTACAATCCAGGTAGCTTAGACATCATGTCAGAAAGAAATGGCAGTGTCCTAAGATATCACTCTTTCTAGTTTAAATATTCACTGTGTCCTTCTTCAATTAAGCAGAACACCACAAAGGGACATATACTTCATGTTCTCCTTTGTAGCATCCCCCCCCCCAAAAAAAAGCACAAAAAATAATCTGGGAGAAAACTTTCTGTTGAAGCAATTAGATAGAGTTCATGAGGAAAATACATTCCATGTTTTAAAATATTACCATACAATTTATATATTTGGGATAATATTTATATCTTTGGGGTTTTTTTTTTTGGTCTATCTGGGCCCTGATACTGAGTGGTGCTTTCTACATTTAGGAGTAATCTTGCCTATTCAGTTCACTGGCCCACGTGCCAATCTGCCCTCTGGAAATATGATCAGAGACAAGCTTTTCTAGAAGCAAATCTCCCAGAAGTATCTAAAAATATGCTTTGCTAGTTTTCTAGGCATCTTTAAATTCAGTTATCTGTGCAAAATTAACCATCATAAAGTATAATTTATCAGATATTTTATTAGCTAGTACTAATTATGAGTACCCAGGAGCTTGTGAAAGCACATGTACTCCAAATTTTTTTAGTTCAGAACAGTTTTCTTTGATGTTTTTCATTTTATGTTAGTTTGGGTCTTTCATACACAATATAGTTGGGAAAACACCACCTTAAATGTTATGAGCTAACTCTCAGGCTATCCCATACTTACACTAATCTTTTCGTTACTGGAAACACAAACACTCTTTGCCTAGGGTATAAAGTTATTCAAAATGTATCAAATTTAATGTAAAAAAGAACTCTTCCTTTTAGCATTCCTTATATGTAGTTAACAATCATGTCATATCACATATTTTAAGCTATAACTTACATTAATTTCTTTCATTCCTCACCCTGCAGAGGGGATATAAATCTAATGCAATAGTCTCACAGTTTACCTTGCAACATTATATAAATGCAAGACAACAAATGTACAAGACATAAATCTAAGAATGTCTACTTTAATTTCCCTTGATTCAGTGTTATTCAATGATTTGTTTAGAAGCTATGCTTTTTTGCTGTAAATGTAATACCTATAGTTGAATTTCAGCATGCAATATCATCCATCTTATTAACAGTATTGGTTTATGTTTTGCTTCATGTTAATGTGCAGATTTGCTTAAGTTTTTTGGCAATTTCAGAGCTTAAGTGCAAGTTTTATCTCTATGTATTATTTAAAATTGTATCCTTTATGATTTCTTGTTTTTAATGAGTTTATATCACACTAGTTCAGAAATACTGTTCTAAAATTTTCAGTTTTTGATATAGTCTACTTTCTGCAGAGCTAGTTACCTCAAGCTGTGACTTTGTGAGAATAAAACTTTTAATAAAGCATTAAAATATTTTTAAATGGAGCTACCTCTATGCACTGACCCTTCATGAGGTACTACAGGATACTCTTTTAATAGTACTACATTTCTAATTCTCCGTATGAGATGGAGAATAAATTGACAAAGTAGGAACTGAAAGAATGAAAAAGCTGAAACTACCTCTGTAACTTTGAAATCGAAGACCTCTTATTCTGTTGGGATCCTGTCTATTATGGCACAGTAGGGCTCTTAGAAGATCACAACTTTGAAAATCAAAAAACAGATTTAGGATTCTATCTGGAATGAGTGTAAATGCAGGCTTTGTGCTTCAATGGATATGTGCGCTAAGAATCAATGCGGTGTAAGAAGAAAGCCTGCCATTGTTCAGAAACAATAGGATGTGTCTTCCCCTATCTGATGAGTGATACTTTTTCCTAGTCCCATGACCTCTTTCATGTTAAAGGCTTCTCTTGAATTGTTTTCTTAATGTTCCCTGCTCTGTGTTGTGTCCTCTCTGTAGAATTCACGTACTCAAATATGATACCAGGTAGGCTCCAAGGGTTTCAGGTGCCATTTAATTAGTAAAAGATCTCCCATGGGTTCTGTCCCTGTTAGTACCCAGACAAACTCAGATTTAAATTAATTGTATCTTTTTGTGTTTAAGCCATCTTTAAATTCTCTCCTTTTTTGACTAAATAAAGGAAAATTTAAAGTTCATGCGGAATTATGTAAATTAACCTGAAATTGTGTAGGTTAATTTATGAACTGCCTTATTAACTCACTTCTGATTAAAAGTTTGCTGAAGACTTAAAGGAAGTCAAAGGTATAAATTAGCAGGAATAAAAAATTGTTCTCTAAGCCATACTAAATGATAGGATTGTCCTTTTTGAGCAGGTCTTCTTGAGTTCTTCATTTTGTGTAAGGTTTTACTTTTCTTCTTGCTTCTTATCGATCAATTCTAACTTAAGTACTGAGTTTTTAATATAAATGTTTAAGTACATTTTTACTTAAAAATATAGGGGTTAGGTTTATTTTTTAAATTTCACATAAATAATATATTTAATCTATTTATTATAATAAATAATATATTAATTTAATCCCCATTCATAAGATTCTTTTAAAATCTACACACTGTAATTTCAAGTTAATTGATAAGAGGACATATGGAATATTCTTTCCATACCCACACAGAAATACATAACTGCAATCTTCACAAATATTTAATTTTAAACCTCTGTTTACTAAATTACCCAGTCTGGCTTCAAAGTCATGATACTACTAACTCAGTTTCCCAAATAACTAGGGTTACAGGTATCTACAATTATGCCTTGGTTCCACAAATAAACTCTGTATTTAACCACACAAATAATTATTTGACTGAGTTGGAGAACGCATAGAACATTCTAGAGTCAGGAAGTAAAAAATGAAGGTAGAAATGACTTGAAAGTGACACTGGAATGAATCTGCCTCTGAAGAAATGTATATAGTTTGCAGAATCTGGAGCGTTAGTTGCAGCAGGAAAGTGGAGCATCAGGGAAGATATGGATTTTAGAAAAATTACTCTGATTTCTACGGGGAGATAGTAAATTAAAGAAACTATGAAAGATGATTGTGAAAATCCAAGGAGGAAATACTAAGAGAAGAAATTTATTATTTATTTATTTATTTATTTATTTATTTATTTATTTATTTATTTATTTATTTATTGAGACAGGGTCTCGCTTTGTAGTTCAGGCTGACCCTGAGCTCACTATGTAGCCCAGGCAAGCCACCGCGAACTCAGCAATCCTCCTGACTCTGCCTCCCGAGTGCTGGGAGTACAGGCGTGAGCCACCACACCCGGCACTGTGGTATGTGGTATTGATTGCTGGTGGGCGTGAGTTACCATGCCCAGCATTGTCTGTGGTTATCGGATCACACTCAGGACCTTGCACTTGCAAGGCAGGCACCGGAACCACTGAGCTAAATCTCCGGCCCAATAAATTTATTTTTAATGTAGCCTTTTGATATGAGATATAACAAAGGAAACCTTGAAAAACTGTCGTTTTTAAGATGCCAAGATGTTAGTTATAAGTATTGTATGTGACTGATGAGACACTGAATCTTCTTTTCCTTCTTTTTCTGCCTATTCACTCCTTTCTCTTTCTTTCTATGCTTACTTTCATCCTCTCTTCCTCTTCTTTCTCCTCCTCTTTATCATCCTCATCTTTTATCCTTTCTCTTTCTGTCTCTCCTTCTAGGCATAGAACCAAAGCCAAATGTATGCTAAGCAAACATGCGGCTACTAAGTGACACCTTCAGCACTGTGCTATAGCTAGCACCACCTGGCCCAGGGGGCCCATAAAGGCATCAGATGCATAGATGGAGGACCAGAACATCTAGATTCATGTTCTCTTTCCTTTCTAAGAATGCTTTTGTTCTTTTTCTGTATCCTTGCTACATGATGTGCTGATTGATTCCCTTACTGTCTCAATATTAAATAGATGACTATACTATAATCCTATAGGTTGACTGTAGTATGTATGACTTGCCTTGTACCCATATTCTGACTTTGTTGTATAAAATCCTCCTAAGAACCTTGGTGACCACCCACTCAGAATCCTCCTGGAAAACCAGGTGTTATTCTTCTCTACGTTCACCCAAACTCCCCTAACTTCCTCCTCTGGTTCATGATTTCATTCCTCAATGTTATGACCACAAATTCTGACATATAACATGGTGGGAGTTATTTTCTTCATAACCCTTAGACCTTTGATTTTTATTTTTTCCTTCTCTTCTAAACTATCTCGTCTTTGTCTCACCCCATCCTTGCATGGCTTTGTAGCTTGAGAAATAAGACGCGGTGCATACAATGCACTTCCTTGTCTCCAGAGCTATAATCTTGTTGCTATGAAAAACACCTATCCTCACAGTCATGTTCTGCTGTGTATCTCTCCTTGCTTGTTGGGCTAACAGGATTTGGTGTGACACCAAACTCAGTTTCTTTTTCTGTCTTTTCTCTTTTCTCTGATACTGTCTTTTAATGATCTTAATCCTGCTAAAATTGCATTCAAACAAATTACTGCATAGGTCTCATGAATCTGAGAGAAACATTTTTACTGTGTTGCACTGAAATAGAAAAAAACACTAACTACATTACAAGGCCTCTAAGTCACTCTCATTTTCACATTCAGCCATATCATTCTCATCATCAGCCTCCAGTAAGATTCACTAAGGTTCTTCAACACCTCTTGGGTCAACAAACCAATACATTTTCCAGCCATCTTCAATAGTTAAAAAAAAAAGCAATAAACAAAAAATAGAATGTGACTTTGGATGTCACAGTAACTCTCAGAAACAATGTTATAGAACACACATTATAATCAAGCTGGAACACAGATATGTGACAATATTTAAGAAGAGTATTTGTGTCTGTCAGATCAACTGCAACCTCCAAAGTGTCAATTAAGTCAGATTCTCCCTTTTGCTTACAGCCAGTGAAAAGATGAAAATGTCCCATTACACAATGCAAGTCCCTGAAGTGTTTGAAGAACCCGCCTGGGTTACAGAAGGCACAAATTCTTGACAGCAGGGCTGTGTGTGTTGCAAATATGGCAGCTCTGGCAAGCTTTTCCATCTGGGCTTTGGCACAACTTTCTCAAATGTAGGATTACATTAGAACTTTAGTATAACCAGGCACCACTTACACACAGTCGTGGTACAAGTAGCCACCACTACTGCGTGCCTTCTGTGTTCACAATGCTTCAAATATAAAATTTTCCATATCCTCATTTCCTCATTCAAGAGACTCGAGGATAAATATATACAAGATTGGGTACTAAGACTTGTTATGATGAAGAAAATAAGCTATGAGAGAGGTTTCAGGCAATAGTTTCTCACTCCTGCGATTGATCGAGAGCCTGCCATAAATAAATAAAACTGAGAATGTAGCTCAGTGACAGAGCACTTGCCTGTGAAAGGCCGAGGATTCAATCTTTTGTACTGCAAAAACAGAAGGAAAAGAGATCAAGAGAAAGACAAACAAGAGAAGAAAATGGAAGGAGCCCAGGGCTTTCACAGGGCTGTGGACGACCACACTCTTAGCCCCATGCTCTTAAGAGCAGAGCAGCAGACAGGAAGTTGAGGTTGTCAAATCAAGGTTTAATCTGCTTCTGCTCCCTTCTGCTGTTTACCATGAGACCTCACAAAGTGAACCTTAAAAAAATAGATAAAGAAATCTCTCTATAACCTTGAGAGATGGATACATGATACATTTGCAGGAAAAGATAGGAAGAAGGAAATTCAGAAGTGTAAACAACATTTAAATCAAGCTAGAGGCCGCTTGAGTCATTTCCCCGAGAACAGGCTCCTCTATTGATTGTAACCTGATAGAAGTCATCAGAAGGAACAGAAAGGAACACAACACCTTTGCATGGACCCCAGAGAAACAGCTCAGCTCCACTCCATAAGCAACCTCTGGAACTGTTTTCATTTGTGGTGTTTCTTTTTCTTTCGCCTTTTTGTACTTTGTTACCTGAACGTGCAAATAAGAACTAAAGTTACAAGTTTTGTTTCACTCAATTGTCACTCGTTTCTCTGATATCTCAGGAGGAAGTATCTTCCGTAGGCCGGACAGTGGCTTACGAGTGCCTTAAATCCTGTCTAGCAAACAGCCAGAGTCCTAGAGCCCTGGGCCCGGCAGAAGCACGGTAGCCCTCGCATCTGGGTTCGCTGGGGGCAGCTGTCACCAGCACACAGCCTGAGGCAGGTGCGTCAGGAGGAGATGTGAGAAGTGGACTCCGGAAGGAAGCCAGTCAGCGGGCGACCATCCCAGGGAGGCCGGGCTGAGGTGAAATCCAGCCCCACTGAACAAAAGTGAAATTTTACACCGAGGATGAAGGAAAGTGTCTCATTTAAGTCATGGCCATGTGACTGCTGCCCGTGTCACCTTGGCTGTGCACCTAACCTGTGTAATCCTGTGTAATTTTTTCACTGAGGACAAACAGTAGCTCCCCCTCAGGCTGAGAGAGGTTACCTTGTGAGGAGGCGTGCACAGTCGAGTCTTCTTACATTTCACCTTCCGGAACGATTACTATTAACATTATTGCTGTGTACCCTTAACAAAAGGGAGAGGGCGGGCTCCACCCTGATAGCACGTTCCTCCGTGTGGTAGAGCACTCTGAGAAATGATAGAAACAGCGGCTGGAGTTGAAGCCCAGATGCTGTCTGCCCAGTACACAGGAGCAAGTTAAGGCAAAAGAAATTAAATGACTTTTCAAGGCTCACCCGTGGAAGCAACAGAGTTGTTAAAGCGTGGGAAGTTCGTTTTGCCTTCAGAGCTGAGCAGACCCAACATATCTCTGAGTTTCTTAAGAGTCATCCGAAAGGTCCCCCAAATTGTGGCACCTCCCTTTATAATTTCCACCTGGATTATTCTTTCTCCAATACACTTCTAACAAGTTTGAAGTTGCAGCTTAATTATTGTCTACTAAGGCACAAAAGTATCAACGTTTCCCACCGAAGGTTTGGCTAAGCCACTGTCTGCTCTTTTAGACCAGTGCTCTTGCTCCGAGGCCAAGGGAAGGGCGTGGGTGGAGATCCGGGGTACACCTGGACAGGCAGAGCCATACACGGCAGCAAGGTCATATTTGGCTTTTCCAAATCGTCCCGGTGCACGTACCGTTGCCATGTTGGCTCTGAGCTGCCACTCGAGAGGGGTGCTGGATGCTCACCGCGTGTCCCGCTGCGTCCACACAGCTCCCTGCGGGATTCAAGATGTGTCCTGCCGTTGTGCATTATGGTGATGAGCACCTCTCTCTGTTTGCTTCAGGACTGGCTTGACTGAGGAAATGTCAAAGAAACTAATAGTGAAGAAGCATGAAACATCTCTTGGCTCTCCTTGCTATTGTGTGTGACGGAACACAGAAGCCTACGTGCTTTTTGTATCACACTCTTGCCCATGGAAGGACTAAACCCACTTCCCTTAGAATATTTTCTATTTCACTATATCTACCATATATTCTAGAGCTCATTTACATCTTCAGTTTCTCACAGCAGAGAAAAAATATGATATTCACAGATCTGTGACTTATTTATCTTACTTATAAGTATATCCTGAAGGTACATCCATTTGAATATAAATGACTCAAACTTATCATTCTTTATGGCAGAAGTAATACTCCAGTTTTAAGAAAAACTACATTCCTCTTTATCCAGTCCCCAGTTGATGGATATTTGGGTTGTTTCCAAGACTGAGCTATCACAAACTCAGCTGCTATGAGCATGTGTGCACATATGTCGCTATGACATGAATCTTTTAATCTTTCATTACATACCTAGCAAGGAAATAACAGGACCAGTTGGGATCTCTAATCCAACTTTTAAGTGATCTCCATAGTGGTTGTACCAGTCTACATTCCCACCAATGGTGGAGAAGGGTTCCTTTCTCCTGACAGCATCACCAGCATTCGTTGCTGGTTAATTTCAAGATAGCAGCCATTCTTTGTGGAGTGAGATGAAATCTCAATGATGTTTTCATCTGCATCTCTCAAATGCTCAGTGATGTTGAGCATTTCTTCATATGTTTCTTATCTGCTTTTACGTATTCCTCTGAAAAGTGTTGGTTCATTTCAGATGTAAGACAAACCCAAAGCTCAAACTAGGGAGGAGATTATAAAGATCAGAGCAGAAATCAATGCAATGGTGACTAAGAAAACTATACAAAAAAAAAATCAAGTCAAAGAGTTGGTTCTTTGAAAGGATAAACAAAATTAGACCCTATGTTGAAATTTTAAACTCCAATATATGAGAATGCAAGTTTATGCTTTACAGAGGTATTTAAGTCAAAGTAGGATATTCATGAGAGCTACTTACCCAAGATGATGATGAACCTTATAAAAGGAAGACATCTGCACAAGGACAGGGACATACGGAAAACTCAAAGAAGGGGTGGTCATCTCCAAGCCAAGGAAAGGCTGGAACAGACTGGCTCCTCACAGCCCTGAGCAAGAATCACCTTGACCTCACACTTGCAGCCTCCAGCATCATGTACCAAAAATATATTTGTTTACCAAGCTACCCGGTCAGTGATGCTTCATCTAAGAATCCCTTGAAAATGGATGCAGATGGACAGAACAGATCCCAAGGAATGCCAGGCCCAGGGACTGAATCCAGGCTAAGACAGCTGGGCAGAAATCCTGAGCAGGTCACAGAAGCAGAGTGATGTATTAGTCCCTGTGACTAATACCTGGAAACCAGAGAAGTCTCTGAGGACCTGCCAGAGGCCAGCACTCAAGGTGAGAAGCTTGAAGCGCCTCCGTTGTACATTAACAGTGTGAGATAATGTGATGCCTCTGCCACAGAATTCAAGAGTCATATGACTATAGTTGTTTTTGCATCCAGTAATGTGGAAAAGTACTTTTTTAAAAAAGTGAAGTCTCAACATTAGTTTTAAGGGAAGAGAAAGACCTGTGAGATCAGATCACAGGAAACCATATCTGATGGGGTCACGCTTGCATGTGACTTGGCCAAGCTGCTTCGCGACCTGCCTCGCGGACTGAGCACCACGAGCAGATCCCCTGTGGCCTCGTCCTCACCGGGGGGCGCGGCTGCCCTCCCCTCCTCTCCCTCGGGGCACAGTCCTGACTTCGAACACTCTCTGAATGGACTCAGGTTCGCAGTGTCCATCAGGTGGGTCCGCCCCTGGCCGCACCTCATCTTTCCCAGCAAGTTACTCTGAGAAAGTTGATCACGCTGTCTCAGTGTCTTCAGATGACAGGAAATTACCACCACAGGATACTGTGGAAACTGAGAAACTGCTCATAAATTCTTAGCACAGGCTTGGCCCAGAACAAATATTCAGCAATGAGAGCAAAATTAAAGTAGCAAGAAGACAACAAACAAGCATATGGCATGTGCTTTGTAACAAATGGTGATTTAAAAATATCAGGTACGTCAACTTTGCAACTTTCCCTGTAGATAAGGAAAGTGAGGCACAGAGAAATTAGATGTGTTGCTCCAGACGCCACAGCCAGCAAATGATGTGTCCCGGGCTGAAATTCAGGTAGCCTGCAACAGAAGACCATGTGCTCATTTGGACAGAAAGTAAACTTCTATGACTATGCATTGCTTGGACGGCACCTCGGCTCTCCCTTCACCTGAAGCACACAGCTGGGACGAGGGCCCTAACTGCAGCACGCGCAAAGCAGACTCCTGCCCCAGGAGAGCGCCCCTCGACGGGAAGCTGGGTCACATTCTGCTCCTTGCTCTGCCTCAACCCTCTCAAGGACATCAGCCAATTACTGATCCCTAATTCTAGCTTTTCATCTCTAATACGCCTCGAGAATTCTTCCTCTCTGGGCCACATAATGGCAACAGGCTTCTCACTGACTTTCCTGCCCGAAAGACAATTTCCAGTGTCTCTCTCCGTAGATTTAAAGCACAAATCTGGCCATTCTGATTCTGTTGAAACAACTGCTTATGAGTCCATCAGTATTACCCAGAAGACCCTTCATCTCTGACACCTGTCTTTCCAGCTTGACCAATCCTGTCCAGGCTTTTGCTTCCCTCTCACTCTTCAGCAACCCTCACAGGTCCCGACCCCCTTCCTTTTTCTCCCCACCCTCCCTCCCTTTTCTCCTCCCTCGTATAAAGCCTACATTTAAAAAGGTCTCCTTCAGGGGCCAGAGATTTAGCTCAGTGGTTCCGGCACCTGCCTTTCAAGCACAAGGTCCTTAGTTCGATCCCCGGTAACCACATGCAATGCTGGGTGTGGTGACTCACACCCATCAGCAATCAATACCACACACCACAGTGCCGGGCATGGTAGCTCACGCCTGTAATCCCAGCACTGGGGAGGCAGAGACAGGAGGATTGCTGAGTTCCAGGCTTGCCTGGGCTACATAGTGAGCTCAGGGCCAGCTTGAACTACAGAGCGAGATGGCTGTCTCAAAAAAAAAAAATGTTTTCTTCACTATATTATGAAGAGCACATGAAATAATCACAAAGGAGTTGTGATCACTTAGTTTCCTACCCGACCTGATTCTCTCACTGTTAAAATATTCATTAAGTGAAATTTTGGCTTACAGATATAAAATTATTTTTAAACCGGTTTGTAAGAAAAATAATTTAAATCATCATTCAGTGGTAGAACTTTCAAAACAATCAAACTAGCAACGTTAATCATCTAGTCTGTCTTTAAGATCATATTGATGAAGCTTTTATTTGAAAGATAAGCTGATTTTCCCCCGGAGACGCAGCGTGCTGGCACATGATTCGTTATCGTGTTTGCCAAAACCAAGCGGCTTCAGGGACACAGAAATGTTACAGGTGAAGAAGCCTAGCATTGACGCTGTTAGCGTGCTGCCCCCTGCTGCTGATAGCGCATAGTTTCTTGTTTTGTGTCAAATGAGGCCCAGGAAATTTTAAAATGATGAGAATTTATAATAATTTGAATCTCCTTTCTTCATTGTCAGTGTCTCTTTTAACCCAAGAAGCCTACACTGAAAGTATATATATATAACCTTAAGTGCCGCTTCATAACCTGTGCTGTGTGGTCTAGCAGCTAGAAAATTTCTTACTAGTAGATATTTATGGTGAAATGCTGTTCTGGAACCTGGAATTTGAAGGAATAGGAACCGAATTCCTTTGGCTATGGTGTTATTTCACCTCATCGCCTCATGGGGGCAATATTGTGCAAGACACGGGTTTAGAACTCAAAACCCCTCACTCACCTGGATCTTTCGGGTTTTCTACCGCAGAGTATTAGTTCCATGACCCGAAGACTTAGTTACTGCATCAAAAATATAGTTACTTTATCAGGAAAAAGTAATTACATGAGAAGTTCTTTGTAACGCACGTGACTAGGAGTTGAATGAGACGCAGAAGCTTTTGTGATGCCCTTGAGAGGAATTGTAGTCATGGACAATTTCAGCAAGACTAATCCCAGTATCCAAAAGGAACGACCCATCGGTAAGGTCGATGGTCAGTAAAGCTGACTCTCGCCAGTTAGGAACTAAAGTCTTTCACAGGATACAAAAATTATATTCATTTTTTTGGCTTCTGAATTCTCAAAAATATTAGTCCTTCTTCTTTTCCTGAGGCTGCTATATGTTCCAGCTCCTGGAAACAAAATCTAAGAGAGGCTATTCACCCTACTGCCACTGTCCTGAAGTCTCTTGAAGTGCCTCAGGTATTTAAGAAAATAATCTAGGCTGTTTCTTCCTTACTACTTAATATATATCTTTAAATCACTTTTGGTAATCTGTTAGCGATAAGTGCTTTCTTCTAACAAACGAATATATCTATAATATGCACAGTAGCTGGCTTTATACTTTGTTAAATTTATCATCAAAAACCAGTTATGCCACAAAAAAGGTATCTTCTCTAATAAGTCTGTTGAGGAAATAGGCTTTGTAAGATACATGGTAGTTTAGATATATGATTTATTCAACTAACTTTGAAGACAATCACTATTCCTTTAGTACTTTCTTATAGTTGACTGAGTACACTTATATTCTTTGAACCCCAAGGTTTTTACACTATATGTTTATGCAACATTCTGTGGACATTTTTCATTTATAAGATACTTTCAGTCCCATCAGCATGAAAATTCTTGAAGAGCTGGAGCCCTATAATTCTCTCTGTTATTTAGGTACTACATTACCACTTGGTCTAATAATGGATAGAAATGGAAATATATTTTGATCTTTCAAACCTAATCACAAACAAATGTACATTTTAAATAAAATGTTTTCCCAAGTCTGTATTTCCCTTCGGTACCCTACTTTGACACCAGTGCGTGACCAAAGCTTCCACTGTAGAAACATCTTCTGCCCTGACATTTCCCTCAGCGGCTGCCCTCCAGGCATCTTCAGAATCATAACGAAACGTGCCCCACAGTTTTGCCCACACAATTCCAGTTATTCGTAAGACCAAGTGCTTAGACGAAGCCTGGGACTCAAGATTCTCACAGGTACGTATTCTTGGGGGTTATTGAAATGGAATCTAAGGCAAGTTAACTCTCACAGGCCTACGTAACTCATAAATGTGGGGAACTGGAGTTTTCTCTTTAAACTGTTAAACTTTGAAATCCATTTCCTTCTCACTTTGCCTTGCTGCCTTCACTTTTTTTCTAAGTCTGGATCACTGCTTACTCTGACCATCAGTAATGTACTCCAAGTAAATTAGCCCATATATAGATCTTGTCCAGATTTTATAAGAATTGTTTCTTTTATAATTGATTAAAACATAACTTTGATGGCTAGATTTTAATTGGACTGGAGAATAAAGGATACAGCAGAGGGAAAGGACAGCATTTGCCCAAGAGTCCTCAAGTGGTGAGTGTTAGTTCCTTTTCACACGTTGCTGAAAGGAAACACCAGACACTCCACGTTGGAGTGGGAAAGTTGTTTGGCTTACAGTTCACAGAGGTCTCAGTCTGTAATCAGCTGACTCCAACACAGGGGTTGTAAACAGGCATCGCATAAGGCGGCAACGCAAACAAAGCATGTCATGGGCCCACAGCAGGACAATGACACCGAGAGAGTCTAACACCACCTTTCTGCCCCTTCATCTTAGACTACAGTGATTAGGGCAGAGTGAGAGTAATCAGACACATGTAATGGTTTAGGAATCACATGTCCTTAACCCCTACACCACACACATTCCACATTCAGCTATCTGTGAAAAGGAAAGTCCCATCTTATCCACATGCAACTGTAGAGGGACATCTGAACACAAACTCCAACGTGATGTAAAGTGGCCCTGACTCTTCTCATGTTTACAATCCTTTGCTGAGTACCTAATTAACTTTCTTCTGTTCAGTAAGTGCCTATTTGGCAACTGCTACGTCCAGACACTGGTCATGAAACTGTAGACATTGCTGGTAGAGAAACTGGATGAATACCTGTCCTCCTGATGCTTATACGTGATGAGTGTGCCAATAATATTTATGCATCAGGAAAAAAATCTTTGTATAAATACTTTCACACTTAATTTTTTGAGAGATCATCAGATTAATATATTACTTTTCTACAATGATGAGGTGCTCAAAGTGGTAGCCATTAGTTTCCAAGCATTTATTAGTACAGGAAACTGCTGAAGTATGTATAGATATATATGGTTCAGTAGAGTAAAAGAGGGCAAGTCCACAGACTGAAGAGCGCCATAATTTCACAATCCAGTCTACACACTTCTAAATGCCACATCCATAGTCCATCTCTCTGAAATTCCATCTGTGTCACAGTACCTAAAATCTCTAAGGATACTCACATATTATCTCAAAAAACCTCTGACACCCACTTTTCCTGAGTATCAGAACATGCTGGTGTTACAACACACTATGTTTTATTTTCCACATTTAATTTCTGTCTCCTTCAAACAAATTCGCAAATGGCGAGAAGCACAGCACTTCACCTTGAGTCTGTGACACCGAGTACCAGGCCTGGCGGAGAATAAACAACACCCTGAACAAGTGGTAGTGAACCTGTGGCATGCCCCAATGGGCACCCAGAGCTCTCCATTGGCATGTGAGCCAGGTCACTTCAGTGGCCCAATATCAGATATTCTCCTTTAATTGCAATCTTGGCATCTTGTGAAAACAAGTGTGTTTGGGGCCGCACTTTGGTCACTCAGTCTCTAAGAATTTTGCTTTCACTAGTTATGAAGCATGTGAATGTTTACATTAATGGACCTTAGATAAAATACATCATTTTAGGGTACATTTTAGGTAGATTGAATTTGACAACCAAGAGTGAAAAAAATCATAATACTTTATAAATGTGAGTTCTGAAATATATTAAATCATACTAAAATAGAAATGGTCAGTTTTTGCTTCCTCTTCCAAAGAGCATGTTTCTGAGATGAAATAGCTAAAAGCTATGGTTCTGTGACACAGGCGAAAATACTTGGGATATTATATTTTTAAAAAAACAAATTTTTCACCTTAACATTTTAACTTTTAAATGAATACAAACTACTAATAAAGACATTCATTTGCAGTAATTTAGTTTTATTCAAATTTTCATCCTCAGAAGAATACTAATCTTCCAAGCGTTATATATCTTGTAAGTCTTCAATTTAAAATGTATGTTTTGTTTTAAAATTCAAAAAATCCTGATTACTAATAGAATTTTCCCAAGATGATATGGAATTTTGTATTTTTAGAGTTCCCATCAACGTATACTAAATATTTCCAGTGCTGTGAAAGTATAGGGAGAATGAAGAGGCACCAACTGAAGTGTCTCGCGGGAACACGTGGAGAGAGTCTAGCAGATGATGTGGTACCCAAGACGCTGTATTCTTCTTCAGATGCCTCTTCTGAGCTGGGAGGCGCCTCCTCAGCAGCAGGAACAGCAACAGACGGAACATCTACAGGAACATCTACACAAACATTATCAACAGTACACACATTAACAGCCTTGTTGTTTTTCATAGCAACTCTATCCTTACAATCCAAGTTGGGATAACAACTGCACTGAACATTTCTGGAAAATTCCTCAAAGTCTCCAAGGGTGGGTTTCCTATTTACTACAAACCTTCCATTTTGCCAAGTTTGATATTAAAATTTGCTGCGTTTAGGTGAAGATAGGTACTTGAATCCCAGTTTTTCCTTGTGCAAATTCCTCGATCTTGTCAAAGCACTTGGCTATACATTTTCGCTGCCAGGGTGACATTGATTATATAAGGATTTAGTGTGGTCCTCAGGAAGTCTTCTAGTTGCAGGCAATATTGCTGTAAAATTATAAAAGTTCATTGTGAACATGTATCGAGTCATAAGTATGTTAAATAAATAATTGAAATCAGCAATATCTAAGGACAAGCCAACTAATAACCATGACAAAATGGAAAATATTGCATCTTTTTGGCTGTAATAACCAAATCTATTATTTTTTCTAATATCATTTCTCATTTCATGCCACTGAGTAATACATCAATTGAAGCTTACCATATCCTAGCTGATTTTTCTCAATTATTATAAATTAATCAAGGGATTAGAGTGATGCAGCTATTAGAATATGGCCTCTAGGTTCTATTTGCCCTGATTTGGTTCTGATTTCAATCATGATGAACTGTGTGAATTTGAGGAACATTCAAACCTTCTAAATTTTAGTTTATCATCTGCATGACTTTAGTAAATCAATTAACCTGGTTATGGTTCAGTTCCATGATTTGTACAATAAGGTTAATTTTGGAAAAGATGGAAAGATCCAATGTATATAAAAATTCTTTTAATACAGGGTCTGGCATGGCTTCTGTAAATCTTCAATAAAATTTAAATGTAATAAGAAGGGCATATGTTAGACGAGCTTAAACAACATGGAAAAGAATTCTAGTGAATGGCTTACCATAGAGAGCTTTAACCGAGTATGTACTAAATATGAAGTATGATCAAACTATATGTTAATAATGACAGATCATTTACAAATTTGGCCAAGTATGCTAAATGAATAGTTGAAATGATTTATGTTGAAATGAGTATATTCTGAAACAAGGACACTGTACTTTTCAAAACATTGGGAAGAATTGTGTCCTTTATGACCAACCATCCATCCATGCTGGATGGCTGTGCTCTCCTCTCCACAGACCCGAGGAGGGCATGGCAGGCAAGTCTAGGAATTTTAGTAGCTCTCCTTGTAATTTATTTTTCTTTGTCTCCTGTGAGATGATGCCAGCTATTGTTGCCATATAAATGATCGTTCAGAGATGGCTCTATCTTTAGCACTAGTAGCTGCAATTTTGTTGACTTGCATGGCAAAAGGAAGTTTGTAGATGTGATTGACAACGTGGACATGAGAACGAAGATTGCTGGGCTTGATGGCTCATGCCTGTAATCCCAGAACTCCAGAGGCAGAGTGAGGAGGATTGCTGAGATCAAGGCTTGCCTGGGCTTCGTAGAGAGCTAAGAGCCAGCCTGAATTACAAAGTGAGACCCTGGAGAGGGGGGGGAGGGAGGGAGGGAGGGAGAGAGAGAAGAGAGACAGACAGAGAGAGAGAGAGAGAGAGAGAGAGAGAGAGAGAGAGAGAGAGAGAGAAGATTATCCAGACTGATCTGGGAGGGTTTATTCTAGTTACATTAGTCCTTTAAAGCAGAGAAACTTTTCCAATGATGTTTGAAAGATGAGATGAAGAGAGAGGAGAGATTCAAAATATAAAACAGATTTAAGGCAAAGCTGTTAATTTTGAAGACAGAAGACAACAGCCAGCAGGCAAAGAACATAGAAATGTCCAGAAGAAAGAAATGACCTTTGGCCAACAACCAGTGACATAAGAGAGAGCTCACTGGTGTAAACACAAGGAATTAAATCTGCCAACAACTCAAACAAGCAACTCTCTTGAAAATGAGTGCAGCCTGCTGACAACCTTAAGTTTAGCACAGTGATATCAATGGTGAACTCTTCAACTATATATATGTGTTTCCATATATAGTGTGTGTAATATATATTTAAGTTATTATTTGCTGCTGCTTGTATAGAACCAGTGGAAAACTAAAACACAATTTGTCTTCTTAACCTTCAGAGGCTTTGCATTGAATTTGGAATAAAATTCAACTTCTCCTGACTTTCATGAACAAGTCTGAGACTCTGCAACCCTTCCTGCATCTTGGACAACACCCTCACACACCCTCTCCTTCGACATAGTAGTTATTTCTCTAGTACATAAAGTTCATTTTAAACCACATTACTCTACTGTCAGCCGGAAATGCTCTTTCCTCCCATTTTTTAACTTGAATTCTTTATTGGTACATGTTAAATACACATTACGGTCACACTCAACATTGAGAACTTGTACCAGTATATTATACAAGATAAATCTCATTTTTGCCTATTCCCCTACCCACGCTGCAACTACCACCCCCTATATAATATGCTATTTATTTATTTATTTATTTATTTATTTATTTATTTATTTATTGAGACAGGGTCTCGCTTTGTAGTTCAGGCTGGCCCTGAGCTCACTATGTAGCCCAGGCAAGCCTCGAACTCAGCAATCCGCCTGTCTCTGCCTCCTGAGTGCTGGGATGACAGACGTGAGCCACCACGCTATTTTCGAGACACTGTCTCACTTGGTAGCTCAGGCAAGCTTCAAACTCAACAATCTTTCTGCCTCTGCCTCCTGAGCGTTGGGATTACAGGTTTGAGCCACCAAACCTGGTATCATATTTTTTCTTGCCCCTCATTACTTATCCCTATCCTTTTCCTTTGAATATTTTCTATTTCACAATATCTATCATGCATTCTAGATTCATTTACATCTTCAGATTCTCATACATCCTGACCAAGTTGGATTCATCCCAAGAATGCAAGGATGGTTCGACATACATAAATCAATAAATGTAATACACTACATTAACAGACTCAAGGACAAAAGCCATATGGTCATCTCAATACATGCAGAAAAACCATTTAACAAAATCCAACACCCACTCGTGATCAAAACCATACAGAAACTTGGAATAGATGGACTGTATCTAACCTAATAAAAGCTATTTATGAGAAACCAACAGCCAGCATCATCCTAAATGGTCCAAAACTGAAACCTTTCATACTAAGATCAGTAACAAGACAAGGATATCCATTATCACCATTCCTGTTCAATATAAGACTGGCAAAATTAGCCACAGTAGTTAAGCAAGAGAAAGAAATAAAAGGAATAAAGATAGGACAGGAAGAAGTTAAACTGTCATTATTTGCTGATGACATGATACTCTACATAGAAGACCCTAAAAACTCAATGAAAAGACTGCTAGGTATAAATGTCAAACTTATTAGCATAGCTGGATATAAGATCAGTGCTCAAAAATCCATAGGCTTTGAATACACAAAGAACAGACTCACTGACAGCAAAACTGAGGAGTCAAGCCCCTTCGCAGTAGCATCCAAAATATGAAATATCTAGGAATCAATCTAAGAAAGGAGATGAAAAATCTCTCCTCTGAAAACTATAGCACTCTGAAAGAGGAGACAGAAGAGGATATCAGATAATGGAAAAACATCCCTTGTTCCTGGGTAGAAAGAACCAACATTGTCCTCCCATTGTTAACATGATTCACTCCAACTTGTCATTTAGCCAATGCCACTCAGATACAATATTTTCTTATCAATTCACACATCTATGTTAATTCTGTCCAGTAATGGTCACATCAAACATTTTATATATATACACACACACATATATATATGTATATATATAATTCATCTATTTTTCTGAGCCTTATAAGTTCTAAAACTGTATTGTCTTTGCCAATAGTCTTCATTATTATATTTCCAGTACCAAGATAAGAATTTATACCAAATTCAAGGGACATTTTAATTGCTTCAAGAAATACCCAGTTACAGTATTAGCTAAAAACAAAAAGATGAAAAGCATTAGGGGTTAAAAGCATTTAACAATTGTAGCTTTATTTATCATGATGTAGATACTCTCACTATGGCTAATTTCATGTTATTGATATGACACCATTGAATGAAGAGTTGAGAATTGAGTGCATCGCCAGTGTACAGCATTGTAACATGATGTTGGATAGCAACCATTACATAGCATTTGTATTTATAAGGATATAAATAACCTCATAAGATGTATAAGAAAGTGAAATAAGGTAATTGATATATTTTGAGTATGTATTACCTTTGTTTTTAATATTAGATATTTTTTATATGTTTCGATGGTTAAATTTTTAGTAATGGCTGTGTTTAACAAAGGGCTCACAAAATTCCTGAATATGGAACAGTCAAGTCTCACAAGTTGGTATTTAGTAGAACTGGCTCCATCATGTTACTAGATTTATTATAAGAAGTGGAAGGAAAGCTCACTTAGTACTTTCAGTTTTTCAAGTTTTCAATGAATCAGAACATGAAAAAGTGATCCACGGTTCTATTGGTTACATATGAATTCAATGAAAAGAGGAAATCTTGAGAGTGTTAATAATTATTATTATAAAATATTAATAATACATAAAATTATATAATTATTATTTGGAAAAATAATAGAAATATATAGTGCACAATATATAAGGAATGGTATCAATGCAGTGACATTAGAGAAGTGGTAAATTTAGAGGGCTATTTCCAAATGATTTGGGAGCTGTTACGATTAAGAACTAAGATTTTCCCAGAAGCCTCAAGTGTTTAGAAGCAAAGATTTCAGAGTGACTGACTCGTGGGCTGAACATGATCTCTAAACACTGGGTCCCGATTTGAGATCGGGAGCTGGTCAATGGCAGGATCCCTTTGAAGAATTTCTGTCTCTCTCTCTCTCTCCCTTCTCTCTCTCTCTCTCTCTCTCTCTCTCTCTCTCTCTCTCTCTCTCTCTCTCTCTCCTTCTCTCTTTCATTATTCCTGCTTCCATGACATGAACAACCTTCCTCTGCCATGCTTTCCTCTGTCACAATGTTTTTCCCTTGCAGTCAACTAAACATGGTCTGAGACTCTTGAAGCTCTGAGTCAAAATGGCCCTGTCTTGCTTTAAGTTGAAAGTGTCAGATATTTTTTTCTCAGCAACAAAAAAGGGTTCTAACAGAAGAAACAGTAAAAATCAAGCTAAAATGATATTTAAAAATAAGCGGATTCCTAAATAGTATGTCACATAATTCTACTCAATGTGGAATTCCTGATTTATTTCTCATCAGAGTTATGGTAGAATGGTGATTTTTTTTAAAGGAAAAAAGTATAGAACATGTACAAATGCTTTCATTATAGGACTAATAGCATCTTTGAGAAAGCTGTTTATGGGTTTGGAGAAACAACTAATAAAATTGGAAATATACTTATGGTAATTATAATTGTAAGATAATATTCTTGCATACAAATAATCTTACCAAAAGTCATACAATTTTCTCTGAACTTATATTTTCTGTTAATTCTTTTTTATTGCATTCCAACACAAAAGCAATATGATTATACAAAATTGGTGGAAGGGAAGGTGAGAATTAATTTTACAAATTAAGTCCTCTTTACACTTTAAGTTTTTTAAGGACTTCTAAATTAAGAAATTTGCTATTCTGTCTAAATGACAAGAAAAGATAGTCTATTTCAAAATAATTTCCCCTATTGTAAAGAACAGAAACTGTTCTTTATAAATCCTAAAATAAGTCATCTTGGCCAAGACATTTTCTGCAGCATGTTTTTTACTCATATGTGTAGAAGTATCAGAAAAGATAAAGCTGAGATCCAGCCAAGCAGTGCCTTTATATAGCTTTACTCCTTCATTGATTCAAGAGGATTGAAGAGGTGAGAAAAAAACTTGATATGGAGAGTCAAAAAGGAATGAAAATAAAGAGAAGTCTATCTGCTGACATCAAGAACCATATTAGACTTGTACAACTATTGTGGAGATCAGTGTGGAGATTCCTCAGAAAACTAGAATTAGAGGTCCCACTTAAGCCTGACATTCCCCTGCTAGGAATATACTCAAAGGGATTAAAAGAGTCATGTTGTAAAAACATATGCACACCCGTGTTCATAGCAGCTCAGTTTGTGACAGCCCAATCTTGGAACAACCCAGATACCCATCAACTGGAGACTGGATAAAGAAGAGGTGGTTTTTCTATAAAATGGAGTATTACTCTGCCATAAAGAATGACAAGTTTCATTCATTTATGTGCAAATGGATACATCTTGAGGACACACTAATAAGTGAAATAAATAGATCACAGATATGTAAATACCATATCTTTCCTCTGGTATGAGAAACTGTAGATGTAAATGAGTCCTAGAATGTATGATATATTTTGTAAAATAGGAAATATTCAAAGGGAATGTGGTGGGGGAAAGTAATGAGGGGAAAGAATAAATATGACTTGGAAAGAAAAAGAAATAGCATTTTTTAAGGGGTGGGGGTTGTGGGTGGGTAGGGATATGGGTAAAAATGAGAATGAACTTGCATCATATACTGGTACAAATTCTCCAATATTGAGTGTGATTGTAAGTTGTATATAAAATGTGCCAATAAAGGATTATAACAAAAAAATAGAAAACAAAGATTGCAGATAGTCTGTAGTTTAGAGGATTTCAGTTAATCTCATTTAATTTCTGACTTCTCACTGGAAAATAAGTATAACATTTTCTCCTTACAACCCAACAAAAAAATGCAAGGTATTTTTAGTTTTAGTCACTATTAATTCAACAACCTGTTACTGTGAACCAAGCATAGTACCTATTTCCTTATTTAACACCAAAAACAAAAAAAATCCTCAAAAAGCTTAAAGATAACTAATTTGATCTATTTCTTACCAGCTGAACTTACCATATGGGGAACTACCACTTCCCCATATTATCAATCCAGAAACACCTACAGACACAGATTCTCCAACTGTATTCACAAAGTCCTCCTGGCAAACATGATAGAAAGTTAGCACACAGGAACAAAACAAAAATCTCATGGATAGGTCAAAACCACCAAAGCTAAGCATTTGAAACAACCATAATAATTCAAATATTTTTCCACTATTTGTATGTTTTAAATAGCCCCTTTTCTTACCAGAAAAATGTAGAAATTATTGCTTTTATTACTTTTTTAGACAAAACAAAAGACCATGAAAGACAAAGAAATAGATTTAAAATTATATATATAACTTACTTCTTTAACTGTTGTTAAAAGATTACATGGTTACATTAGCAATTTAAAACATTCTTATTTTGATTTCATATGACACAGAACTGCTTGTGTGCATTTTCCTAAATTGTATTAATAGCTAAACTTCACTTTCTTCAAAATGATATTAAACTCCATTAAACATTAGTTCGTGTTATTATTTCAGTGTTGTCTTACTGTGATTTACTTACCATACCAAGGAATGTGGTAGTGTCATCAGAAAAACCCAGGCGGGTATATACGAAAATCGGTAGCGGACTTTCAGCACCAAAGGTTTTTGACAACCTAATGTACTCCTGTACACGGTTATGGACATAGAGTGCAGCGTTCGGATTTGACTTTAAGTGGGTGTTCAAATAAATAGAAGGATAAAAGGCAGTGCTCATCATCCATATCCAGAAGAGATCGTCATTTCTTTTCTTTTCTATATCCAGGCAATGTCCATTGCAGTTAGGTTTATTATAATGAGTGTTGTAGCACTCAGGAAAAAGGTAAAAACCGACCCCACAATGGAATTTTTAAGCAAATTATATTGATATGGCAAAAAACTATTTCTACATTGCTTTTTAAATTGTTTGACAGATCAACCCTAATGTTGTGCTATTAAAGAAAGTAGTTTTATTATTGGAAGTTCATTGTTTTGTAAAATAATGTGAATAACATTCTATGTCTAAAATCTTTGTCTCAAAGGTGATACAAATATATAATATACGTTCAATTTTAGGGTTAGATCATTGTTCAACTTTTAGAGTGACTTGCTCTTGCTCAGTGGAAACAGCAACAGCTTGAAATGAAAATATTTAAAGCCTAATCCTCACTCATCAGAAGCCACGTGGTGTCCAAATGGAAACAAACACAGATGGACAATAAAACGGTAAGAACAGATTTTACTCCTAAAAACTACTACAATAGAGGAAAGAAAACGTCAGTTTAGGATGGGACTCTCTTTTGCACAGAGCAGGGAGTTTGTAGTGAACAGGGCGGCGTTAGCGGATGGAAAATTACCAAAATGAGCCGTGTAAGTAAGTGTGCACTCTAGCTAACTGACCTAACAGGACATTTGCTGAAAACAGGCAGAGGTGACCAGACATTACCTGTGCTACAGGACGCTGCAGGATAAGGAATTCACCTCCAACTCGACATCACCACCAAGACGATCGGACAGAGGCACAGCGGGACGCTTCCTGGGACTGGACCCTGCAAACATGGACGCGGAAGCCCAGGAGACGAGAGCCCGCCAAGGAGAGCTCATTTACATCTTCAGTTTCTCGGAGCGCGAGCCTGATTAGAGTTGGATCGAGGGAAAGATCTTGTCAGTCCCCCCTGCTTGTGTTTACTTAAATGAGATAATTAGTCAAGTGAATGAACTTGATGAATTTTGGATCATAGTAAACTGAAAATTATAGCCAATGACTCCACTTTAAAAAGATGCTCCAATAAAACAAAAGCCAGAGAGTTCAACCATTACTTAGAAGACAAGGAGGTACTCATAAGTGAGATATAGGACACAGAGGTGCAAATACCATGTCATTTCTCTGCTCTGACAAACTGAAGGTATAAATGAGCTTAGAATGTATGATAGGTATGGTGAAATAGGAAGAAAATGCTCAACAGGAAAAGGTAAATAAGGTGTAAGGGAAGTAAAAAAGGGAAAGAAAAATTTGGTGGCAATAAAAAAGGAAGCAAAACTTATGTGTACAGTGGGCAGAAGTTGCAAGGAGGGCGGGGAAATGGGGAAAAAGAATTAAGATATGTCATGAGCTGGTACAAATTCTCGTTGTTGAAAGTGATCGTGATGTATACATAAAATGTATCAATAAATTCATTTACAAAAACAATGACAAGAATGTCTTCTATAGTGAAACATGAGGCTTATGACCTGAACATTACTGAATCCAAACAATGGAATAAATATTTGAAGACAAATAAAGAATTACAAGCTTCATATCACAGCAACATATGTGCACCCAGTTTTATAGCAGCTCAGTTTGTGATAGCTAAATCTTGGAAACAACCCAAATGCCCATCAACTCTACACTGGTAAAGAAGATTTTTGCTTGTTTGTTTGTTTGTTTGTTTTAGACAGAGTCTCGCTTTGTAATTCAGGCTGGCCCTGAGCTCACTATGTAGCCCAGGCAAGCTTGGAACTCAGCAATCCTCCTGTCTCTGCCTCCCGAGCGCTGGGATTATAGGCATGAGCCACCACGCCCGGCATTGTGGTATGTGGTATTGATTGCTGGTGGGTGTGAGTCACCCTGCCCAGCATTGTATGTGGTTACCGAGATAAAACTCAGGGCCTTGCGCTTACGAGGCAGGCACCGGACAAACTGAGCTAAATCTCTGGCCCAAGAAGATATATTTTTTTAAAAAATAAAATAAAATAAAATAAAATGGAGTATTATTCTGCCATAAAAATGATCATTTGGGGACTGGAGATTTAGCTCAGTGGTTCCAGCACCTGCTGAGCAAGTGCAGGGTCCTGAGTTCAGTCCCCACTAACCACATACAAAAATACCAGGTATGGTGGCTCACGCCTGTCATCCCAGCACTCAGGAGGCAGAGGCAGGAGGATTGCTGAGTTCCAGGCTTGCCTGGGTTGCATAGTGAGCTCAGGGCCAGCCTGAACTACAAAGTGAGACCCTGTCTTAAAAAAAAAAAAATTATAATTCTGAGTCATTTATATTCAAATGGATGTACCTTAAGGACACACTCATAAGTGAAATAAAAAGGTGACAGATTTGTAAATATCGTATCTTTTCTCTGGTCTGAGAAACTGAAGATGTAAGTGAGTTCTAGAATGCATGATAGATATTGTGAAATAGTAAATATTCAAAGGGAAATGGGCTTCAGGGATAAGTAATGAAGGGAAAGAAAAAAATGTGATGGTTTAAAAAGGAAACAAAAATATATAGGGTCTGGGGGCTGTAGGGTGGTAGGGAAAGAGGAAAAACGAGAACTAAGTCATGCCATATGCTGGTACATATTCTCAATGTTGAGAGTGATCACGATGTGCATAATGTACCAATAAAGATTCAAACTGAAAAAAATATTTGAAGAGGCTTGAATTCATAAAGCTAGCTCTAAGTACAATAGCTTTGCTAAGGAAGCTTCTGTGACGCCCCTTGACGGAGGCCAGGCCAGGCTCGGAGCACGGCAGGCAGGAAGCGTTACCACCAAATCAAGGCAGAATTCAAGAGAAATGAGCTCCTGCACTGCATGATTAAGTTCACAAAAATACTAGACACACCGTGGGCCCTAGGTTAGTAGCTTTGTGAGTAATTACCACTGTTTCTATTCTGTTGACTAGTCAAATGACTTTTGTTTTATATTTCTGTAATTAACTAAGGTGATAGTCACTAAATCTTCAACTCACAGTGTTAATAAAAATATACGAACCTATTTTACAATAACACCATATATTCTAGAAAATATGCAAAGGGAAATGTGAGGGGTGAGTAATGAGGGGTAATTAAAAATGTGATTTTTAATAAAAAATGGGAAACAAAGCTTATGTACTTAGGGGTGGAGGGTTGTAGGGTGGGTAGAGGCTTGGGGAAAAATGAGAATCAAATTGTGTCATATATTAGTACAAATTCCCAATATTGATTGTGATCATGATGTGTATATACAATGTACCAATAAAGATAAATTTAAATATATATGTACATATATACATATACATATAATACATACACATATATATACATACACAATACATACACACACACACACACATATATATATATATATATATGGATCGCTACTATAGACAAACCAAGAAAATTTTCTGTTTATAAATTTCCCTTGATTTAGGGCAATAGGGAAAACATCTAGTCAAAAGTCATTAAACACATGAGCCAGTGCGAAAGATGAATGTCTCTAATTAATAATATATGAGCTCACCTTCTAGAGGTAATGCGGTAGGTATTTTTCCTCTCTTCTAAAATATTGGGAGCACAGAGAATAGCTTCCAAGTGGAACACTAGAAAGAGGACTATTTCTTTAAAATAAGGAAAGAAATTTTTTCTCACGAAAGAGGACTGTTTCAAAAATCTTGTCAAAGTTTTCGTTAATTTATTACTTATCTTTGTATGACATTATGTCCTGCAGTCTACCTTAAGAATGATTATTTTGTGATGCAAAACAGTGGTTGAAGTCTCAAGCAGTCAGATGTCTTCCGGGCACATTCATGTCCTCCCTACTGCTAAGCAATGTGTGGGACTGAATTTGTGCCAGCTTTTTAATGGAGATCTAAAGAAATATAAAAACTAAAATCTATCATTATCCATATGAAAGTTCATATTCTTACAAAAGGCAAGTTTCATAGCTCCTTATGGATCAGTGAGTGTTCTGCCAGTGTGATTCTGCCTCGTACCTCATGAGTAAATCTCCTTGTGATGATATTTTTCGTTGTATTCTGAGCCTAGAGATATAACTCTCAATAACTGCTTTTGCTGCCCAGATTTTCTAGTCAGATCAGTCAATGGAAGTATTTATCTGTAATTACCACCAAGACTACTTTAAGCATAGCAACTCTGTCACAAAAGTGAATGAAAAACAAATTGCACATATCAGAGTATGATAGTTATATATTTATATACC